>JAJJWW010008242.1:111388-234530 GCA_023531295.1 Papaver armeniacum | reverse complement strand
AGAGTGTGCATTTTTCCACCTATGCAATTCTGATTCTTCAGTCCTTACGGCTGAAAAGAGAAATGTTGTCATACATCTTAGAATTCCACAACCCAGCTCAAGACACTAGTGGTGTAAACATAGTGTAATCAATAATTTACTTATCAAAGATGTTTATCCTACTATATAAACGTGCTAGGTTAGTTGTTCTCACTTCTCGTTCGTTCTTACCCTTGTCTTCTTATCTTCTTCACGTCGCCTCAAACAAAACCACAACAAGTAATGGATTCAGATCTGGATGATCAACAACAATAACACAACATCCATCATAATGATTTCTCCTCTCAACCAAGTTCCGTTTCTGTCTGTCCCGTTTTTTGAAGCTTTTAATTATGAAGTCTTTCTCGTAGAAGAGGTTGATAGAGTAAAATAGAGTAGAGATGGAAAATGCACTGGCGAGTTCACGAAGATTTGTAATTTCTAGTAGAAATTTGTAATTTCTTTGGTTTTGAAAAATTGATTGAATATGTACACAGATTAATTTGTTTCACTCGTGGGAAAATTTTAGGAATTCAGCTCTGTTTAGCCATAAGACGGCTATGAATGACAACTCCGTATAGCCATTCAGCTCATGTATGAAGATTATCTGAATTTCTTAAATAATGAACTGGAGGGTTGTATTGGACTTGCGAATGAAACTTTACCAAATTCTAAATGAAGCCATTTCCAGATTCAGTTGATGAATGGTCATCAAGACCTCATTGTTAAAAAGCTAGAGCTACTTACACTTCTGACTCCAAAATTATGTAAAGTTTGTTCTTCCGTTTGGCTAAGTAACTTAGTGGATGGATGAATTTTGATAACCGTCACATTAAAAACTAAAAAAGGGTTGTTTTCCCTAGAAAATTAATTTTACTACTTCAGTGAATTTGCTGTGTTCCATTCTTTGCCTGCTGTAATAATCCACGAAGCCAAATTGAAAACAAACCATATAGAAAACAATTCATACTATTATATGGTTCCATATAGTTTGTTCATTCATACTATAAAGAGACCAGAATACAAACCATATAGAAAACAAATAACTAAACTTAAATTAGTCTTAAATTATAATTACTCGTTAACTTGATTTTTTTAAGTACAAGCTGAAAGGATCTTCACTTGAAAAAGGAGAACACATTAGCTTGGATTAACATATACAGAACAATAAAATCTTCAAAATGGCATTTACATTTTATGGTAAAAAACTTCTCGCTCGATTGAAATCTCACGGTTTGTGATTGTTAAAAAAGAAAGAAGAAAATGTTAACCACATCGGGAAGAACAGAATATATTAAAATGGCAAGAGTTCAAAAGATGATAGTTTTTTGAGAGGAAAAATCATTGTGTGGGGAAGTTGTTGTTGATGTTTCTGCTTCCATTGATGGATCATGAATTCGGTCGTTGTTGCTTTAGGTTTAGAATTTGGATGTATTTTTTTTTCTCTAGTTTGGTGGATAGATGGAGGTCAGAACGTATGAGGACAACTATTCCGCTTATAAGCCTTTCAAATTAGGGTTAAATGGTGATCGTTGATATGTTTTCTATTTAACTACTCACACAAATTTTATGACTGAAGTTTAAATTATTTTGACTCGTTCGAAGATTTTAGAGCACATCTCTAACTCTTTCACTATCCGTAATTCCAATTCCCAAGTATGAATATGCTCGATTCATTATGTCATTCCTGCCCTCCTATTGGTTATTACATGTTTTCTTTCTCGCATTTGAAAAAATGATTCTTATGTTTACTCTCCACTTGACTGGGGGTGGCATATTAAGATTCCATAAATTGTATCTATATAGCGATTGTTGCCTATCTGCTTCTTCTCAAATGCGCAACTCTGCTGCCTTAAGTAAATAATTGACATGCCAACGCATGGAGTATAAATCTTTCAAAGATTTATTGGACACATCGATTTCAATTGCATTATTTGAAGTAAAATTAGAGGATTCCAGATTTTCATGAACATGTGCAACAGGATATGTGATTGTTTCATCCTTACTTCTTCAAAGCCGTGTATGCATTGTGATGGGACAAGCGTGGTTGTGAAGGATCTTAAGCGAGATGACAACATGGTGGAAGAGAATTCCTAGTAGAGATGCTTGACCGATGCATTAAGTTAGTGCCTTCAAGCCAAGCTAATTGGAAACGATAAGGGCAAGGACCCCAATCCGAGTCTGACAAACATAACTCAATAGGAAAGTGATCCAAGAAAGGTCTTGCAAGGCGCTTGAAGTGGATATTTGGAAAATGATCTTCCCAATCCCAAGAGAAAAGAAAACGTTCTGATGTTGCTCTTCCTATTGGGCGGTCTACTCCAAGTGTACTTCGCACCGGAAAGAGGCAAATCCACAAGATAAAGTTCATTACATAGGTCATTAAAGAAATTCATTGAGTTTGATACTCTACGACAACCTCTTCTTTCCGCCATAAATCTTATCTCATTGAAGTCTCCACCGAAGCATAAAGGCATGCCCTCCCAATAACCACGTAATGTAGCTAACTCCATGAAAAATTCTTTCTTTTCATTCACGTTGTAAGGACCGTAGACACCAACTAAAACCCAACGAAAATTATCCTCCAAGTTACGACATGATATACTTATAGTAAAAATGCCTTCAAGAAAATCGTCAATTTCAATCATATCCAAATTTCATATCAATAAAATTTCTCCCGATCATCCATAAGAATTTAACACAATCCATCTACAAGGAGTAGAGCCCCAATATTGTCGCACAATAACCTCATTTTTATGGGTAAAAATCGTTTCCATGGATTTTGGTAAATTCGGTAGGTGAGTGAGAAACTGGTTTAAACCCTAAACAAATGTGCTGCACGTGAGCACTTTCTAGATTCAAGAGATCAATCTTTACAAGTCGGCCTAAACCAAGAAATGGTCGTTTTCAGACTTGCTTTGGTCTAAAGTGGAGGAGAAGGGTTGATTTGGGGAGGAAGCAAAGAAAGGTGTTGAGACCAGAATAGTGCAGGAGAGTAGTGTCTCGACTTGTATCAGAAGGTGAAAGCTTCGGAAGCTTGCAAGAGATGAAAGCTTTTTGGAGACCTTGCAAAGTTGCCTTTTCTGAGAGCGTTGTGTTTTTCTCCTAACCGAGACTTGTTGTTTGGTGGAAATAGGTAAGACCTATTTATACAAGTCGAGATTGAAACGTACCCTGGCCTCATGAAGGAAGAGAGTAAAGGGTGAAATAATGGGAGGAGGTGGTAACCGCATGGTGTTTATGGGTGAAAATGTTTTCACCATTATTTCCCTCATTTATTTGACCGCTTTATTCCTATTCACGCTTTTCTTAATGTGAGCGTAATATACGCTTTCGCATGTTGTGACCGCCAAACCAAGACCCCCGGAAAGCATCCCCATGGAGTCCTAAACGAATGTTTTCAATAAATCTCCCTCATGGAGATGCCATTTCTAAGGAAGTCAACCTTTACGGTTACATTCCACACTGACTTCCCGCACTTTACACCACTTTATGATAGCCGCGAGTTGATTCACGGACTCTTTATCTTCTTTCCCCCCAACAAATTTAGCTTTGCTAATGCCTTTTTAGATAGGTGTTGATGGTGGTTTTTAAACAAAGGGTAAAATCGTAAAACCCCAAATAACCTAATGACACCAGTGACACATTTATTAGGACATTTAATGCATGTAGTCGTTAATTAATAGGGGTATTTTTTTCAAATTAGGTTACGACGAACAAAATCCTAATTCCCTCGTGCCAATGGCAAATCATGCCATCCACACCTAGCCCAAGCTAGCCGCACCTCTGTGCCAATGGCAAATCATGCCAGCCACACCTAGCCCAAGCTAGCCGCACCTCTGTGCCAATGGAAAATCATGCCAGCCACACCAAAACGCGCCAAAGCATGCCAACTATGCTGGCCGCACCTCTGTGCCAATGGCAAATCATGCCAGCCACACCTAGCCCAACCGGTTTAACATTGGTTGGCAGGTTATTCAAGTGGACCTTGCCGGCCAGAGAACAGCGGGCACCTTATTCAAACCACGACCTTGCCGGCCTTTCTGAGAGTGTAAGTGTAGTATATTTCTCCGACCGAGACTTGTTGTCCGGTGAAATAGGTAAGACCTATTTATACAAGTCGAGATTGAAACGTACCTCGGCCTCATGAAGGAAGAGAGTAAAGGGTGAAATAATGGGAGGAGGTGGTAACCGCATGGTTTAATGGGTGAAAACGTTTTTCACCATTATTTCCTCTTTTATTTGACCGCTTTATTCCTTTTCACGCTTTCTTAATGTGAGCGTAGTGTACGCCGCATGCCGTGACCGCCAAACCAAAACCCTAAAGAAGCATCCCCCGCCTTGTGTCGATGTCTCGAGTGTTGGTTGCATCTTGAGTGCAAGTGGCGCTGCTAGTGGCGCGTGTGGCATGTGCCAATGGCATGTGCGAATGCCTGGTGGTAGGTTGCACTCTGGTTTTGCAAGTTAGGTTACCGAAATGTGTGTTTGGCACATGCCAATAGCATGTGCGAATGCCTTGGTGGTAGGTTGCACGCAGTTTTCAAGTTAGGCTACCGAGCGTGTGTGTTTGGCATGTGCGGAATGCCTTGGTGGTAGGTTGCACGGTTTGCGTTAGGCTACCGCGTGTGTGTTTGGCATGTGCCAATGGCGCGTGCGACCATGTTGACCTAGTTGCAAGTCTTGCAAACCTAGGGCGCTATGTTTGGCGTGGGCCAAAGGCATAGCGGCTTAGAAATATGGCTTGCGGCACGTGTTGGCATGTGCCAATGGCACGTGCGGCCATGTTGACCTAGTTGCAAGTCTTGCAAACCTAGGGCGCTATGTTTGTCGTGGGCCCAAGGCATAGCGGCTCGGAAATATGGCTTGCGGCACGTGTTGGCATGTGCCAATGGCACGTGCAGCCATGTTGACCTGGTTACAAGTCTTACCAAACCTAGGGCGCTATGTTTGGCGTGGGCCCAAGGCATAGCGGCTCGGAAATATGGCTTCGGCACGTGTTGGCATGTGCCAATGGCACGTGCAGCCATGTTGACCTAGTTGCAAGTCTTGCAAACCTAGGGCGCTATGTTTGGCGTGGGCCCAAGGCATAGCGGCTTAGAAATATGGCTTGCAACACGCGTTGGCATGTGCCAATGGCACGTGCGGCCATGTTGACCTAGTTGCAATTCTTGCAAAACTAGGGCGCTATGTTGGACATGGGCCAAAGGCATAGCGGCTTGGAAATATGGCTTGACACGTGTTGGCATGTGCCAATTGCACGTGCGGCCATGTTGACCTAGTTGCAAGTCTTAAAACCTAGGGCGCTATGTTGGACGTGGCCAAAGGCATAGCGCCTTGGAAATATGGCTTGCGGACGTGTTGGCATGTGCCAATGGCACGTGCGGCCATGTTGACCTAGTTGCAAGTCTTGCAAACCTAGGGCGCTATGTTGAGCGTGGGCCAAAGGCATAGCGGCTTGGAAATATGGCTTGCGGCACGTGTTGGCATGTGCCAATGGCACGTGCGACCATGTTGACCTAGTTGCAAGTCTTGCAAACCTAGGGCGCTATGTTTGGTGGGGGCCAAGGCATAGCGGCTTGGAAATATGGCTGCGGCACGCATTGGCATGTGCCAATTGCACGTGCGGCCATGTTGACCTAGTTGCAAGTCTTACAAACCTAGGGCGCTATGTTGAGCGTGGGCCAAAGGCATAGCGGCTTAGAAATATGGCTTGCGGCACGTGTTGGCATGTGCCAATGGCACGTGGCGGCCATGTTGAATTAGTTGCAAGTCTTGCAAACCTAGGGCGCTATGTTTGGCGTGGGCCCAAGGCATAGCGGCTGGAAATATGGCTTGCGGCACGTGTTGGCATGTGCCAATGGCACGTGCAGCCATGTTGACCTAGTTGCAAGTCTTGCAAACCTAGGGCGCTATGTTTGGCGTGGGCCCAAGGCATAGCGGCTTAGAAATATGGCTTGCAACACGCGTTGGCATGTGCCAATGGCACGTGTCGGCCATGTTGACCTAGTTGCAATTCTTGCAAACCTAGGGCGCTATGTTGGACATGGGCCAAAGGCATAGCGCTTGGAAAATATGGCTTGCGGCACGTGTTGGCATGTGCCAATTGCACGCGTGGACATGTTGACCTAGTTGCAAGTCTTGCAAACCTAGGGCGCTATGTTGGACGTGGGCCAAAGGCATAGCGCCTGAAATATGGCTTACAGACGTATTGGCATGTGCCAATGGCACGTGCGGCTATGTTGACCTAGTTGCAAGTCTTGCAAACCTAGGGCGCTATGTTGGACGTGGGCCAAGGCATAGCGGCTTGGAAATATGGCTTGCGACATGTGTTGGCATGTGCCAATGGCACGTGCGGCCATGTTGACCTAGTTGCAAGTCTTGCAAACCTAGGGCGCTATGTTTAGTAGGGGGCCAAGGCATAGCGGCTTGGAAATATGGCTTGCGGCACGCATTGGCATGTGCCAATTGCACGTGCGGCCATGTTGACCTAGTTGCAAGTCTTGCAAACCCTAGGGCGCTATGTTGGGCGTGGGCCAAAGGCATAGCGGCTTGGAAATATGGCTTGCGGCACGTGTTGGCATGTGCCAATGGCACGTGCGGCCATGTTGAATTAGTTGCAAGTCTTGCAAACCTAGGGCGCTATGTTTGGCGTGGGCCCAAGGCATAGCGGCTTGGAAATATGGCTTGCAACACGCGTTGGCATGTGCCAATGGCACGTGCGGCCATGTTGACCTAGTTGCTAGTCTTGCAAACCTAGGGCGCTATGTTGGACGTGGGCCAAAGGCATAGCGGCTTGGAAATATGGCTTGCGGCACGTGTTGGCATGTGCCAATGGCACGTGCGGCCATGTTGACCTAGTTGCAAGTCTTGCAAACCTAGGGCGCTATGTTTGGTGTGGGCCAAAGGCATAGCGGCTTTTGAAATATGGCTTGCAACACGCGTTGGCATGTGCCAATGGCACGTGCGGCCATGTTGACCTAGTTGCAAGTCTTGCAAACCTAGGGCGCTATGTTGGACGTGGGCCAAAGGCATAGCGGCTCGGAAATATGGCTTGCGGCACGCGTTGGCATGTGCCAATGGCACGTGCGGCCATGTTGACCTAGTTGCAAGTCTTGCAAACCTGGCGGCGCGTATGTTGGTCGTGGGCCAAAGGCATAGCGGCTTAGAAATATGGCTTGCGGCACGTGTTGGCATGTGCCAATGGCACGTGCGGCCATGTTGACCTAGTTACAAGTCTTGCAAACCTAGGGCGCTATGTTGGACGTGGGCCAAAGGCATAGCGGCTTGGAAATATGGCTTGTGGCAACGTTGGCATGTGCCAATGGCACGTGCGGCCATGTTGACCTAGTTGCTAATCTTGCAAACCTAGGGCGCTATGTTGGACGTGGGCCAAAGGCATAGCGGCTTGGAAATATGGCTTGCGGCACGTGTTGGCATGTGGTTGACCTAGTTGCAAGTCTTGCAAACCTAGGGCGCTATGTTTGGTGTGGGCCCAAGGCATAGCGGCTTGGAAATATGGCTTGCAACACGCGTTGGCATGTGCCAATGGCACGTGCGGCCATGTTGACCTAGTTGCAAGTCTTTATGCAAACCTAGGGCGCTATGTTGGCACGATGGGCCAAAGGCATAGCGGCTTGGAAAATGGCTTGTGGCACGCGTTGGCATGTGCCAATGGCACGTCTTGCAGCCATGTTGACCTAGTTGCAAGTCTTGCAAACCTAGGGCGCTATGTTGGACGTGGGCCAAAGGCATAGCGGCTTGAAATATGGCTTGCGGCACGTGTTGGCATGTGCCAATTGCACGTGCGGCCATGTTGACCTAGTTGCAAGTCTTGCAAACCTAGGCGCTATGTTGGACGTGGGCCAAAGGCATAGCGCCTTGAAATATGGCTTGCGGCACGTATTGGCATGTGCCAATGGCACGTGCGGCCATGTTGACCTAGTTGCAAGTCTTGCAAACCTAGGGCGCTATGTTGGGACGTGGGCCAAAGGCATAGCGGCTTGGAAATATGGCTTGCGGCACGTGTTGGCATGTGCCAATGGCACGTGCGGCCATGTTGACCTAGTTGCAAGTCTTGCAAACCTAGGGCGCTATGTTTGGTAGGGGGCCAAGGCATAGCGGCTTGGAAATATGGCTTGCGGCACGCATTGGCATGTGCCAATTGCACGTGCGGCCATGTTGACCTAGTTGCAAGTCTTGCAAACCTAGGGCGCTATGTTGGACGTGGGCCAAAGGCATAGCGGCTTGGAAATATGGCTTGCGGCACGTGTTGGCATGTGCCAATGGCACGTGCGGCCATGTTGACTTAGTTGCAAGTCTTGCAAACCTAGGGCGCTATGTTTGGCGTGGGCCCAAGGCATAGCGGCTTAGAAATATGGCTTGCAACACGCGTTGGCATGTGCCAATGGCACGTGCGGCCATGTTGACCTAATTGCAAGTCTTGCAAACCTAGGGCGCTATGTTGGACGGGGCCAAAGGCATAGCGGCTTGGAAATATGGCTTGCGGCACGTGTTGGCATGTGCCAATGGCACGTGCGCCATGTTGACCTAGTTGCAAGTCTTGCAAACCTAGGGCGCTATGTTTGGTGTGGGCCCAAGGCATAGCGGCTTGGAAATATGGCTTGCAACACGCGTTGGCATGTGCCAATGGCACGTGCGGCCATGTTGACCTAGTTGCAAGTCTTGCAAACCTAGGGCGCTATGTTGGACGTGGGCCAAAGGCATAGCGGCTTGGAAATATGGCTTGTGGCACGCGTTGGCATGTGCCAATGGCACGTCGGCCATGTTGACCTAGTTGCAAGTCTTGCAAACCTAGGGCGCTATGTTGGGCGTGGGCCAAAGGCATACGGCTTGGAAATATGGCTTGCGCACGCGTTGGCATGTGCCAATGGCACGTGCGGCCATGTTGACCTAGTTGCAAGTCTTCCAAACCTATGGCGCTATGTTGGTCGTGGGCCAAAGGCATAGAGGCTCGGAAATATGGCTTGCGGCACGCGTTGGCATGTGCCAATGGCACGTGCGGCCATGTTGACCTAGTTGCAAGTCTTGGTAAACCTGGGCGCTATGTTGGTCGTGGGCCAAAGGCATATCGGCTTAGAAATATGGCTTGCGCACGTGTTGGCATGTGCCAATGGCACGTGCGGCCATGTTGACCTAGTTGCAAGTCTTGCAAACCTAGGGCGCTATGTTGGTCGTGGGCCAAAGGTATAGCGGCTTGGAATTTGGCGTTGTTGCCATGGTGCGCATGTGGTGCGCTTGGTTTGGCATGGTTGCCATGGTGCGCAGAGTGCGCTTGGTTTGGCATGGTTGCCATGGTGCCAAAGATGCGGCTTGGTTTGGCATGGTTGCCATGGTGCGCATCACGCGGCTTGGTTTGGCATGGCTGCCATGGTGCGCGAGTGGCGCGGCTTGGTTTGGCATGGTTGCCATGGTGCGCAGAGTGCGGCTTGGTTTGGCATGGTTGCCATGGTGCGCAATATGCGCTTGGTTTGGCATGGTTGCCATGGTGCGCGATGCGGCTTGGTTTGGCATGGTTGCCATGGTGCCCAGAGATGCGGCTTGGTTTGGCATGGTTGCCATGGTCTGCTGATGTGCGGCTTGGTTTGGCATGGTTGCCATGGTACGCGAGATGCGGCTTGGTTTGGCATGGTTGCCATGGTGCGCAAAGATGCGGCTTGGTTTGGCATGGTTGCCATGGTGCGCAGTATGCGCTTGGTTTTGGCATGGTTGCCATGGTGCGCGATGCTGCTTGGTTTTGGAATTAGGGTTACGTGTTGAAAACCCTAATCTGTTATTTTGAAAAAATACCCCTATTAATTATTTACACCGAGTTAAATGCTCTTAGTTAATGTGTTACGGGTAACACTAGGTCATGGGGTTTTACGATTTTACCTTGTCTAAAATCCACCATCAACATTAAGTCCCCTCGCTTAGCTCGGGCAGGGGCTTTGTTGCGAGGTAAGCATAAGATGGTGACAAACTATTAACAACAAACCGTAAAGAAAATTGAAGGAGGCTTGTCCGACCTTTTATAAATAGGATTTCGAATCTTTGCCTCTCGGTAGTTTTGCACAAATCGGGAGGCTTTCAGCACACAATGGGGCCGGTGCAGCTGGGCGACGTAGGGGAAGTTGGCGCAATTGGTGGGGCCGGTCTAATCTTGGAAACCATGCTTGCAGGCGTGTCTTGGGCGACCATTGGGAGGTCGGTCTAATCTTGGAAACCATGCTTGCAGGCGTGACTTGGGCGACCATTGGGAGGTCGGTCTAATCTTGGAAACCATGCTTGCGGGCGTGACTTGGACTCGCATTGGGAAGTCGGTCTAATCTTGAAACCATGCTTGCAGGCGTGACTTGGGCGACCGTTGGGAGGTAGGCGCAATTGGTGGGGCTGGTCCAACTTGGAAACCATGCTTGCAGGCGTGACTTGGGAAATGGCGTGTCTTTGACTAACCGAGTGTGCTAGCTGGTGAGACCGATGTAAACAAGGAGGAGTTTCTTCCGATAGCAAAGTTTCCTTATCTTGCTTTCCTTCACGTGCGGTTTCAATTAGGGCATTATTCATGCTAAAATCCGAAGCGTTATGTCTCTCATTGCTTCCTTTACCTTTTTAAGGTTCCGTATTCATATCCAAAAAATAATAGCATCGTCTCCTCGTTTGAGAAAAGGGTTCTTCTTGTTGATTCCCCTTTTCCTTTGCTTTTCCGGTGCGTTTTCTTCTTCTTCCCCCCCCCCCTTTTTTTTTTGTTCTCGCCATCCTCTTTTTTATATGCGTGTAGACAGGATGGAACTTGATCATCTTTCCATTTCTTGCAGTGTATGATGGGATCTTCCAGAGACGGCCGTGCCTTTAACCTTTTGGAAAAGGACTTGAGATCGGTGGAGATCGATCTTCTTCTCTTGAGGAGGTATCGGTCGGGTTGAATCTTTGTTTCATGAAGCTAATGAAATTATTAAGGACCTCCCTCCCACCTATCCCCGCGAAGAACAGTGCATGTTCGGACTCCCTTGGGTTCAAGTGGGCGCGGAGGAGAACGCCATGATTCTCGATTTTGATGTGGATGAATCAACAAACGGAGGCGTCATGGTGGCGTATGCTTTGGAATAGTTGTCGGGGAGGACATTGCTTTCTGTTGTGGCTGCTTCGGATGGGATGTTGAGGTCGCCGCTGCTAAAAACCGCCGAGTGGAACCTTTGTTGCCCGAAGGATTCTTTGGGAAATACTTGAAGATAGCTTTGCCCGAAGGGACTTGCGCTCCATCCTTCGAGGGCTAGTTCCTCCTTTTGTTTTTCTCGTTAGTCGCTTAGTTCCCGATGTTTTTCCCTTCTTTTTTTTTGTGAACACATCTTTCCCTTCTTCTTCATCAAAACCTTTTGCTTCATATATATATTTTTTGAAAGGGGTTGTGGTATGATGGCTCTGTAATGGTTTTTCGGGTTCTTCGATGTATTTCTCACGATATCTCAAGGATTCGCTCGGGAAGAGATATATTTATTTTATTTTTTAGTTTATTTTTTTTTTTTTGACAAAAGGGTAGGTTTTAGGGGAAAAATACAAACGGTGTATTCATCCTCGGGAAGTGGCTTATTAAGAGGAATGATTCAAAGGAAGTAATTGAAAAGGGGAGTGATTGGGAAATACAAGATTTTAGGGATTGGATTCCTTGAGCCATCGCTAGTGAACTATCCCGCCTTCGGGTGTGTTGGTGATTGATGAGCTTGAAATATCCTCCCAAAAGGGTATCCGCAACCAGTCATGCTCTCCTTCACCTTCCTCGGGCAAATCCATCTTTACTCATCATCCTCCCAACTTGAAACGAGCTTTCCTTAACCACTACATCTCCGATTGAAAACGGGTTCGTACGTCGTGTAACCATTTGAGCCTTGGCTTCGTTGGTTTCGCGAAGCTTCAAGCTTCTTGCAAAGTGTTCGAATGGTCCAGCTCCCCATTCGCATTTTTGACAAAATCCGTGCGGTTGTTGCGCAAAGTCCTCATGACGAATGGGGGAAGAAAAGGTCGGTTGCGAGAAAAGGTTGCTCGGTCGGACTTACTTGCATTTGAAAATCATGGGCTAGCGCCAACGGGTCCTCTTCGGACGCTTGGGTTCCTTTAATAGCTCGTTGATGTGATAACCCGTGGGACGATTTGTTGGGAATCCCTTCGGGCGGGGATGTCGGCAGAGGGTGTACGCCCGGTTTGCCTTGTTGTCGAGCGCCCATAAGTGTCCCAAAATCATGTCATGATCTAGTTCTTTGACAATGTGGAACTTGCTGTGCGTTATAGTGTCTCCCATCTCGATCTCTAGGTTGATGTAGCCATGTGCGTTCAAAGCCTCTCCTCTCAAGCTCATAATCACATACGGGAAATAGGTAGCGTCTTGCTTTGTAAATCCGGCTGCCTTTAGTGTCTTGAAAGTGATGATGTTGTAGTCGAGGTCGTGTCGATGAGCGTGTTGTCAAGTTCGGTACCTCTTAGACGGACGTGGTCGGCAGATCCCCAGTTCTCCGCTTCGCTTGTTTGGGAAGCTTGAGCCCTTGGCGTGGATTCCGAGGGGAAAAACCGTTTGCGGATACAACACGATTGAGAGCTGCGAAAATATCTTGGCGCTGAACCTTGGAGAGATAGAAAATTTCGCATATATGTCGCATCATGGATTGCACAGATCTCGTGCACGAGTCCCCAGAGGAACCGCAATTTCTTATTGGGAGTGGGTCTCGATGCACTCTTTCGTCTCCTAGTTGGAGTTATCCCCTGCTTCTATCCTTTCCTTGAAAATATGCTTTAATCTGTTGCAATCGCTAGTCGGGTGGTGAACAAACCTGTGGTAATGGCAGTATTTGGGGTTTGCCATCTCAGCCTCAGTTGGTGGACGTCTAGGCGGTGGCAGTCTGATGACATCATCTTGAACCCAGGCTTCTAGGAGGTCAATCACTTCCTCGATGGGGAATGGGAAATCAAGGATATTTCCTTCGGCCTCACGATGCTTCACAAGAGTTTTAGTGGCGATCTTCCGTAGCGAGGGCTCCGTTGCGCCGCGCTTCACGTTGGTGGTGGCTCGTAGTTGCGGCTTTCCTTTTTCCTCTTTCGTTCACTATGTTCACGGAGGATGAGCCGGCATTAAATTGTTTGCTGATGAGGCGCCTACTACCGCGAGTTTCACGTGCGTCTTGATTCGAGTTGGCCTAGTCCTTTCCAAGAATCTTGGTGTTGTTGTTGCAGATCGTCCGCGGCCTCATGGAGTTCGGAGAATGTTTGGAAACGCAAGTTTTCTAGCAGGAACGGTAGATCTAGGACCATACCATTGATGCATGCGTTTACCAATTGTTGCTTGGTCACGTTTGGGTCGTGATGATCGAGTGCTTGAACCACTCGAACATTTTCACGAAATCATTCGGATGTTCGTTATCCCACCGGTACATTCTCCCGAGGTCCGAAAAGGTAACTTGTTCGTACACAAAGAAATACTTCTGTAAAAACGCGGTGACCATGCTACTCCAGGTTAGGGAATGTTGTTCGGTGGGATGTTGTTGTACCATGTATACGCCCTTCCTAAGTGATTTTGAAAATTCCCTTAAACGAAGAACGTGATTATATTCATGTTCACCCAAGGATTCCAGAAACGAGAAACATGTTCGCGTGCATTCCCGGTACCATAATACAGGGGTAAATTGAGGGGAAGAGTACCCCTTGGGAGAGGATTCTCTCGTATTTCGGACGGGTAAGGGGGTTGGTGATGATGTACATCGAACTCATCATGCTTGATTCGGTCACGTAGGAGTTGTTCCAAATCTTCTCGTGACGAAATTTGGTGGTTGATTTCTCTCCAACGGGACTCTAGTGCGAGTTTCTTCATCCGTGGAGGCGTGCCCTGCCGAGGTGCCGGCGTCAGGGTTGTTGGAGATGCTTCTAGGCGTCTCTGGAGGATGCGACTCACGGGGTAGTCGTTCTGTCAGGGTTTTGAGAAAGGTGAGCACCTCCTTTTGTGTTGAAACCATGTCTGTCTGGGATCTGGCGAGCGTCTCCTGTCGTTCCATCAAATCGGCGATGGTGACGTAAGGGCGACTTCCTCTGGTCCTTCCTCCGTCCTCGTCCCGTCGGCGGGGTAATTGGAGCCTTAGTTGTCGGAGGCGCCATGCTGGAAGAAGCATTCGGGGTCGCGGTGGCGGCCCTAGCCCTGGTGACTGGGGGCGTGACACCTGAAAAGATATTCTCGTTGCCGTGAGTAGAGGGTTGTGCGAGACGCTAGAGGAGGCGCGGCTGCGGCCACGGTGATAGGCGGTGTTACACTTAAGGAGTGCATTCGATGTTGCTATTGTCACCGGTGAAGTAACAATGTTATAGGGGAGACGCCAAAATCGGGGATGCGTTCTGCGTTGATGTTCTCGCGGCCGCTCCAGATCTGAGTTCCACCATGTTGGGATTTGACGTTCGGAAAACGAAATGAGGAGTTGGAGTTGATATTGTAGCCGATAGATCAATCCTCCCACCGTGGTCGCCAATTGTTTATGGGTGAAAATCGTTTCTGCTGATTTCGGTAATTTCGGTGGGTGAGTGAGAAATTGATTCAAACCCTAAACAAATGTCTTTGCACGTGAGCACTTTGTAGATTCGAGAGATCGATCGCATACAAGTCGTGCCTAAACCAAGAAATGGCCGTTCCGGACTTGCTTCGGTCACAAAGTGGAGGAGAAGGGTTGATTTGGGGAGGGAAGCAAATAAAGGTGTTGAGGAGAGTAGTATCTCGACTTGTATCAGAAAGTGAAAGCTTAGGAAGCTTGATAGAGATAGAAGCTTTTGGGAGAGCTTGCAAAGTTGCCTTTCTGAGAGTGTAAGTGTAGTATATTTCTCCTGACCGAGACTTGTTGTCTGGTGGAAATAGGTAAGACCTATTTATACAAGTCGAGATTGAAACGTACCCTGGCCTCATGAAGGAAGAGAGTAAAGGGTGAAATAATGGGAGGAGGTGGTAACCGCATGGTTTAATGGGTGAAAACGTTTTTCACCATTATTTCCTCTTTTATTGACCACTTTATTCCTTTTCACGCTTTCTTAATGTGAGCGTAGTGTACGCCGCATCTTTGTGACCGCCAAACCAAAACCCTAAAGAAGCATCCACCAGTTTGTGTCGATGTCTCGAGTGTTGGTTGCATCTTGAGTGCAAGTGGCGCTGCTAGTGGCGCGTGTGGCATGTGCCAATGGCATGTGCGGAATGCCTTGGTGGTAGGTTGCACGGTTTGCAAGTTAGGTTACCAGCGTGTGTGTTTGGCATGTGCCAATGGCATGTGCGGAATGCCTTGGTAGTAGATTGCACGGTTTGCAAGCTAGGCTACCAGCGTGTGTGTTTGGCATGTGCGGAATGCCTTGGTGGTAGGTTGCACGGTTTGCAAGTTAGGCTACCAGCGTGTGTGTTTGGCATGTGCCAATGGCGCGTGCGGCCATGTTGACCTAGTTGCAAGTCTTGCAAACCTAGGGCGCTATGTTTGGCGTGGGCCAAAGGCATAGCGGCTTAGAAATATGGCTTGCGGCACGTGTTGGCATGTGCCAATCGCACGTGCGGCCATGTTGACCTAGTTGCAAGTCTTGCAAACCTAGGCGCTATGTTTGGCATGGGCCCAAGGCATAGCGGCTCGGAAATATGGCTTGCGGCACGTGTTGGCATGTGCCAATGGCACGTGCAGCCATGTTGACCTAGTTACAAGTCTTGCAAACCTAGGGCGCTATGTTTGGCGTGGGCCCAAGGCATAGCGGCTTGGAAATATGGCTTGCGGCACGTGTTGGCATGTGCCAATGGCACGTGCGGCCATGTTGACCTAGTTGCAAGTCTTGCAAACCTAGGGCGCTATGTTTGGTGTGGGCCCAAGGCATAGCGGCTCGGAAATATGGCTTGCGGCATGTTGGCATGTGCCAATGGCACGTGCGGCCATGTTGACCTAGTTGCAAGTCTTGCAAACCTAGGGCGCTATGTTGGACGAGGGCCAAAGGCATAGCGGCTTGGAAATATGGCTTGCGGCACGTGTTGGCATGTGCCAATGGCACGTGCGGCCATGTTGACCTAGTTGAAAGTCTTGCAAACCTAGGGCGCTATGTTGGACGTGGGCCAAAGGCATAGCGGCTTGGAAATATGGCTTGCGGCACGTGTTGGCATGTGCCAATGGCACGTGCGCCATGTTGACCTAGTTGCAAGTCTTGCAAACCTAGGGCGCTATGTTGGACGTGGGACAAAGGCATAACGGCTTGGAAATATTGCTTGCGGCACGTGTTGGCATGTGCCAATGGCACGTGCGGCCAAGTTGACCTAGTTGCAAGTCTTGCAAACCTAGGGCGTTATGTTTGGCGTGGGCCCAAGGCATAGCGGCTTGGAAATATGGCGTGCGGCACGAGTTGGCATGTGCCAATGGCACGTGCGGCCATGTTGACCTAGTTGCAAGTCTTGCAAACCTAGGGCGCTATGTTGGACGTGGGCCAAAGGCATAGCGGCTTGGAAATATGGCTTGCGGCACGCGTTGGCATGTGCCAATGGCACGTGCGGCCATGTTGACCTAGTTGCAAGTCTTGCAAACCTAGGGCGCTATGTTGGACGTGGGCCAAAGGCATAGCGGCTTGGAAATATGGCTTGCGGCACGTGTTGGCATGTGCCAATGGCACGTGCGGCCATGTTGACCTAGTTGCAAGTCTTGCAAACCTAGGGCGCTATGTTGGACGTGGGCCAAAGGCATAGCGGCTTGGAAATATGGCTTGCGACGCACGCGTTGGCATGTGCCAATGGCACGTGCGGCCATGTTGACCTAGTTGCAAGTCTTGCAAACCTAGGGCGCTATGTTGGACGTGGGCCAAAGGCATAGCGGCTTGGAAATATGGCTTGCGGCACGTGTTGGCATGTGCCAATGGCACGTGCGGCCATGTTGACCTAGTTGCAAGTCTTGCAAACCTAGGGCGCTATGTTTGGCGTGGGCCCAAGGCATAGCGGCTTGGAAATATGGCTTGCAACACGCGTTGGCATGTGCGAATGGCACGTGCGGCCATGTTGACCTAGTTGCAAGTCTTGCAAACCTAGGGGCGCTATGTTGGACGTGGTCCAAAGGCATAGCGGCTTGGAAATATGGCTTGCGGCACGTGTTGGCATGTGCCAAAGGCACGTGCGGCCATGTTGACCTGGTTGCAAGTCTTGCAAACCTAGGGCGCTATGTTGGACGTGGGCCAAAGGCATAGCGGCTTGGAAATATGGCTTGCAACACGCGTTGGCATGTGCCAATGGCACGTGCGGCCATGTTGACCTAGTTGCAAGTCTTGCAAACCTAGGGCGCTATGTTTGGCGTGGGCCAAAGGCATAGCGGCTTAGAAATATGGCTTGCGGCACGTGTTGGCATGTGCCAATGGCACGTGCGGCCATGTTGACCTAGTTGCTAGTCTTGCAAACCTAGGGCGCTATGTTTGGCATGGGCCCAAGGCATAGCGGCTCGGAAATATGGCGTGCGGCACGAGTTGGCATGTGCCAATGGCACGTGCGGCCATGTTGACCTAGTTGCAAGTCTTGCAAACCTAGGGCGCTATGTTTGGTGTGGGCCCAAGGCATAGCGGCTGGAAATATGGCTTGCGGCACATGTTGGCATGTGCCAATGGCACGTGCGGCCATGTTGACCTAGTTGCAAGTCTTGCAAACCTAGGGCGCTATGTTGGACGTGGGCCAAAGGCATAGCGGCTTGGAAATATGGCTTGCGCCACGTGTTGGCATGTGCCAATGGCACGTGCGGCCATGTTGACCTAGTTGCAAGTCTTGCAAACCTAGGGCGCTATGTTGGACGTGGGCCAAAGGCATAGCGGCTTGGAAATATGGCTTGCGGCACGTGTTGGCATGTGCCAATGGCACGTGCGGCCATGTTGACCTAGTTGCAAGTCTTGCAAACCTAGGGCGCTATGTTGGACGTGGGACAAAGGCATAACGGCTTGGAAATATTGCTTGCGGCACGTGTTGGCATGTGCCAATGGCACGTGCGGCCATGTTGACCTAGTTGCAAGTCTTGCAAACCTAGGGCGTTATGTTTGGCGTGGGCCCAAGGCATAGCGGCTTGGAAATATGGCGTGCGGCACGAGTTGGCATGTGCCAATGGCACGTGCGGCCATGTTGACCTAGTTGTAAGTCTTGCAAACCTAGGGCGTTATGTTTGGCGTGGGCCCAAGGCATAGAGGCTTGGAAATATGGCTTGCGGCACGCGTTGGCATGTGCCAATGGCACGTGCGGCCATGTTGACCTAGTTGCAAGTCTTGCAAACCTAGGGCGCTATGTTGGACGTGGGCCAAAGGCATAGCGGCTTGGAAATATGGCTTGCGGCACGTGTTGGCATGTGCCAATGGCACGTGCGGCCATGTTGACCTAGTTGCAAGTCTTGCAAACCTAGGGCGCTATGTTTGGCGTGGGCCCAAGGCATAGCGGCTTCAAATATGGCTTGCAACACGCGTTGGCATGTGCGAATGGCACGTGCGGCCATGTTGACCTAGTTGCAAGTCTTGCAAACCTAGGGCGCTATGTTGGACGTGGTCCAAAGGCATAGCGGCTTGAAATATGGCTTGCGGCACGCGTTGGCATGTGCCAAAGGCACGTGCGGCCATGTTGACCTAGTTGCAAGTCTTGCAAACCTAGGGCGCTATGTTGGACGTGGGCCAAAGGCATAGCGGCTTGGAAATATGGCTTGCAACACGCGTTGGCATGTGCGAATGGCACGTGCGGCCATGTTGACCTAGTTGCAAGTCTTGCAAACCTAGGGCGCTATGTTGGACGTGGTCCAAAGGCATAGCGGCTTGGAAATATGGCTTGCGACACGCGTTGGCATGTGCCAATGGCACGTGCGGCCATGTTGACCTAGTTGCAAGTCTTGCAAACCTAGGGCGCTATGTTGGACGTGGGCCAAAGGCATAGCGGCTTAGAAATATGGCTTGCGGCACGTGTTGGCATGTGCCAATAGCACGTGCGGCCATGTTGACCTAGTTGCAAGTCTTGCAAACCTAGGGCGCTATGTTTGGCGTGGGCCAAAGGCATAGCGGCTTAGAAATATGGCTTGCGGCACGTGTTGGCATGTGCCAATGGCACGTGCGGCCATGTTGACCTAGTTGCAAGTCTTGCAAACCTAGGGCGCTATGTTTGGCATGGGCCCAAGGCATAGCGGCTCGGAAATATGGCTTGCGGCACGTGTTGGCATGTGCCAATGGCACGTGCAGCCATGTTGACCTAGTTACAAGTCTTGCAAACCTAGGGCGCTATGTTTGGCATGGGCCCAAGGCATAGCGGCTTGGAAATATGGCTTGCGGCACGTGTTGGCATGTGCCAATGGCACGTGCGGCCATGTTGACCTAGTTGCAAGTCTTGCAAACCTAGGGCGCTATGTTTGGTGTGGGCCCAAGGCATAGCGGCTCGGAAATATGGCTTGCGGCACATGTTGGCATGTGCCAATGGCACGTGCGGCCATGTTGACCTAGTTGCAAGTCTTGCAAACCTAGGGCGCTATGTTGGACGTGGGCCAAAGGCATAGCGGCTTGGAAATATGGCTTGCGGCACGTGTTGGCATGTGCCAATGGCACGTGCGGCCATGTTGACCTAGTTGCAAGTCTTGCAAACCTAGGGCGCTATGTTGGACGTGGGCCAAAGGCATAGCGGCTTGGAAATATGGCTTGCGGCACGTGTTGGCATGTGCCAATGGCACGTGCGGCCATGTTGACCTAGTTGCAAGTCTTGCAAACCTAGGGCGCTATGTTGGACGTGGGACAAAGGCATAACGGCTTGGAAATATTGCTTGCGGCACGTGTTGGCATGTGCCAATGGCACGTGCGGCCATGTTGACCTAGTTGCAAGTCTTGCAAACCTAGGGGCGTTATGTTTGGCGTGGGCCCAAGGCATAGCGGCTTGGAAATATGGCGTGCGGCACGAGTTGGCATGTGCCAATGGCACGTGCGGCCATGTTGACCTAGTTGTAAGTCTTGCAAACCTAGGGCGTTATGTTTGGCGTGGGCCCAAGGCATAGCGGCTTGGAAATATGGCTTGCGGCACGCGTTGGCATGTGCCAATGGCACGTGCGGCCATGTTGACCTAGTTGCAAGTCTTGCAAACCTAGGGCGCTATGTTGGGACGTGGGCCAAAGGCATAGCGGCTTGGAAATATGGCTTGCGGCACGTGTTGGCATGTGCCAATGGCACGTGCGGCCATGTTGACCTAGTTGCAAGTCTTGCAAACCTAGGGCGCTATGTTTGGCGTGGGCCCAAGGCATAGCGGCTTCCGAAATATGGCTTGCAACACGCGTTGGCATGTGCGAATGGCACGTGCGGCCATGTTGACCTAGTTGCAAGTCTTGCAAACCTAGGGCGCTATGTTGGACGTGGTCCAAAGGCATAGCGGCTTGGAAATATGGCTTGCGGCACGCGTTGGCATGTGCCAATGGCACGTGCGGCCATGTTGACCTAGTTGCAAGTCTTGCAAACCTAGGGCGCTATGTTGGACGTGGGCCAAAGGCATAGCGGCTTGGAAATATGGCTTGCAACACGCGTTGGCATGTGCCAATGGCACGTGCGGCCATGTTGACCTAGTTGCAAGTCTTGCAAACCTAGGGCGCTATGTTGGACGTGGGCCAAAGGCATAGCGGCTTGGAAATATGGCTTGCGGCACGCGTTGGCATGTGCCAATGGCACGTGCGGCCATGTTGACCTAGTTGCAAGTCTTGCAAACCTAGGGCGCTATGTTGGTCGTGGGCCAAAGGCATAGCGGCTTAGAAATATGGCTTATGTGTTGGCATGTGCCAATGGCACGTGCGGCCATGTTGACCTAGTTGCAAGTCTTGCAAACCTAGGGCGCTATGTTGGTCGTGGGCCAAAGGCATAGCTCTCGGAAATATGGCTTGCGACGCACGCGTTGGCATGTGCCAATGGCACGTGCGGCCATGTTGACCTAGTTGCAAGTCTTGCAAACCTAGGCGCTATGTTGGTCGTGGGCCAAAGGCATAGCGGCTTAGAAATATGGCTTGCGGCACGTGTTGGCATGTGCCAATGGCACGTGCGGCCATGTTGACCTAGTTGTAAGTCTTGCAAACCTAGGGCGCTATGTTTGGTGTGGGCCTAAGGCATAGCGGCTTGGAAATATGGCTTGCAACATGCGTTGGCATGTGCCAATGGCACGTGCGGCCATGTTGACCTAGTTGCAAGTCTTGCAAACCTAGGGCGCTATGTTGGACGTGGGCCAAAGGCATAGCGGCTTGGAAATATGGCTTGCGGCACGCGTTGGCATGTGGCAATGGCACGTGCGGCCATGTTGACCTAGTTGCAAGTCTTGCAAACCTAGGGCGCTATGTTGGTCGTGGGCCAAAGGCATAGCGGCTTGGAAATATGGCTTGCGGCACGTTAAATCTTCGTCTAGTCAGTCTCAAACTGAATCGGTGAGTCCCCTCCATGTTTTTCTTCTTTCCCCTCTTTTTTTTTTTTTTGCAATAAAACTAAATTTTGATTTTTAGGAGGAAACCAATCCTGGGGATGATCTTGAAGTGGAAGACCACCAGAGTAAAGACGTAGTCGTACTTCCCACTGCAGAAACTATGCCAGCTAGCAACTTGGACATGGAGATTCATCGTCATGAGGGTGCTGCCGTGACTCGGTGGAGGAGAGCACTTCGGGCGTGGAAATCGTAGTTAGGGATCTCACCCGATTCTTTGATTTAGTTACGAGTGCCACCTTCAGTCCTCCATATCTTGCCCCTTCCCAGGTCATGTGTTGATTGGTGGATTTAGCATGCCAGCTAAACATGCGACATTGTACACCAAGATTTGGGAAAGCTATGGTCACATTGCCATGACTAATAAGATCACTAGTCGACATGCGTTGGTCAAGCGTGTAGTGGAAGCCTTGTCTTCGATTGATGAAATGTGCAACGTGATCGGTCATACAATTTCGAGGATGTAATCTCGAGTTTGGAAGTTCCATCGTGACATGTGTGTGGGCTTAGAATTCAACGTTCCGTGGTTCGCTAAAGGTCTCTCTGATGTTGAAAGGTCGTTGGCTGGAGCAGTTGAAGGTCCTTCCAGCATTTTCAAAAAGTTATGGCGCGAGGAAGTTCACATTAAGGGCTACATACCTTGTTTGGCCACAATGAAGTATGTTCACTATCCCAAAACTAGAGTATGTCTTGAAACTTAATACATATTTCGCTAGCAAAGAGAATTGACGTGTGACCAAAAATACGATATATCTCATGACCTAACACTCCATGGTTACCCGATATCTTCATGGTTGGATGAGATGATCGATAACAACAAATGAGATGATTGACAACAACCAACATCGGTTATAGTACACCCATTATAATTAATTGCAGTGCCACCGATCCGTGCAACGATTCAATTTTCCAAAGTTAGACTCACTTATTCAAAGCAACCTTCCAAGTCCTTTTATTACTGTGCCACCGGAATATTACTCGCGAAGACAAATCAATTTGGAGGGAAAGGAATTGCAGAAAATTTGAGGCTCAGTACATGTATAAAACAGATGGCGACCTGATTCAAGAAGCTAAATCATATGTATTGGCTTGGGCTGCAGGTCACCGTGTCCACTCCGAACTTGTCGAGTTCGGTTCTATCTACACAGGACTCTATTTTCATGTAATCACTAGTTCCTTTGCTTAATTACTTTTATTTGTATTCATCTACTTCTCGTAGAATTGTTGTACATCCTTAATCTTCTTAATAAATCTTTTCTTTTGATAAAAAAGACAAATCAATCACTTGTACTTTTTTTCCTTCTTACCAAAACCTATCACGCATTTGATATCAGAATACTAAACCAAGATCCTGACTTTTGTTATCAGAGTTCTAGCCAAATTTTGGAACTTAGGAGACCGATTAGGTTAATGCTAAGTATGAGTTATAGCAAAAGAAGAAACTTAGTCATTACTTTTTTCTTCAATTAGATGGGATGTCACTTTGGATTATATCCAATGGTTAATTTCCTGGGACTCTTGTGCTATATTTGGGGTTCTTACCCTTGATAAGGGCACCGGTTAGGGTTTAGGATGTCCTTTATAAATAAACCAACTACATAGAAACCCCCTACTCTATAAACTATTTTACACCAAACTCAGCCATTTTCGTCTCTCTCGTTGGTTTCCGATCTCTAATCCTCCAAAACTCTTTTATTTTGATCATCTCTCGATTTATACAAAATGAATTATTGGGATGATCCTCGGATCTATATACACGATCACAAAAAACAGAGACAACATTGTGATTTTTCCTCTCAAATATTTCTCATCAATCACCGTCTTGAAGTTATTTCTTGCCTATTTAATGGATTGAAGTTATTTCTTGCACATTTAATGGATCGCTTCAGATTGATTTATTCCGCAATTAAGTTGAAGTTGGTTATTCAAAATCTAGTTCTTACCAATTTCAAGGGTTAATTTAACTTGTATCACAAACCGATTTGTATTATGTTTTATTGGCTTCTTACATTTGTATCCAACTGAAAATTTCATACAAAATTAGGGAAAATTAGGCGATGCCCATCTCACGATTTCTAGATTCAAGCATTGAAGTGCAGAGTGGATATCAACCTTTGTCTAATGAATCATTCAAGAACATTCATTAAATCATTTTAAAGAATCATTTGGAAGTTAGATCATTCTAAAGAATCATTTTGAAGTTAGATCATTCTAGAGTTTGTCCGCTGATACACAGTTACTGCCAGAAATGAGGGATGCACTAAATCTATCAAAATATCATAACTGTGAAAATGGTTTAGTGTTAAGATTTAACTTTGTCTTCAAGAACCAGAAGTTCAAGGAGTTGGTACGGTACAGCTAGATCTAAGAACAACACCGTTCTTGCTGCTTCTATAATATAGCAGTGATGACATAAATTCCTTCTGGACCATGGTAACAGTATGAGCTTTTATTAAGTTCAAATAAAAGAAGTGCCTCCAATCCACGGGGGACATAAGTTTTGTATTTTCCCATTGTAAGAATTAACATTTAGTCCCATTTTTGTTGGGCTTTAGACTCTTGAGTCATTTTTGTTGGGACATAAGTTTTGTACTAGTTAGTCATCTTTTCCCAAAACGTTAACGTTTTAATCCTTTTCTATACGGGTTAGTCCAAAATTCCACCGATCCATAAAAATCAGCTTTTTCATATTACCTTAATTGACCTTTCAACATTTGTAATGTTTGTCGAGAAACCAAGTTTGTGGAGAGAGAAATTAGATCTAGATTTTCTTCCTCTACTTCTCCTTTCTCTTCAGCTATTTCCGTTACAATTGATCTTACAATTACATTGTGGATCTTAAAGAATTAATATGATCCGGTCACCAAAGATGATTGACAATCATCACTTTCTCAAACTCAAGGTTAGTTGATTTTGGGATTCTTATTAGTTTTCACTTTTTAGACGTTCTTTGCTAATTTATAAACATACTTAAATGAAAACTAGTGAGTAGCTATTTATCACTTGTCGTCGCTTCAATCCATTGAAGTATGTTAAACGTGAGCCTTTTTTAATTAAATATTGATTTGCTTTTGTTTAATTCAAAGTTTAGCTAACTGATTTCGGTTGATTGTTTAGATTTTCTTTTATTTCTGTTTTTGTGATTTGATATCTAATTTTTTTCTTATTTTTTGTCTTTTTTAGATTCAATTTGAAGTATAATTTTGTGGTTTCAATCTTATGTACATTTTTGTAGACATGATGTTTGTTTTTTAGATTTAGATTTTTTTTTTTTTACTTATTTGTTGATTCGCTGACCATGTGCATTTTCTTGAACAACACATTTCATATATAGAATGAATGAATTGAAATATTAATTGAGAAAGGAAATAATACTTTGTATGTGCACTTTATTTGAAATATTGCAGCATGAAAAACTTTGGATGATAAGGTTACTTTGCATATCTTGTCTATCTTTGGCAGTGAAAATGAAACAAAACGATTTCTCTCTTACTGAATCTCTTGCCATTCCCGCATAAGGAGTTGTTCTAGTGAAATTATTTTGTCAAGTACCAATATTATTATTAGTTTTAAGTTTATTTTTTTGTAGGTTACATCGATTATGACATAATTCTCATAGTTTTTCTTATTATTTTGCTTTATGCTAAATTGATGTGCATAGTTGCAGCCATGAGGAGAAAGCAAAATGGTTATTCAACATGCTGAAAGGTACATAACTACTTCAATTGAATTCCACTTCTTTAGTTTTATTTACATAAATTTGGCCATTTGTGTGAGGATTATGCCAGAAAACAGTGAAGAGCCATTTTGTTTGGCTTTAATGCGGACTTGCATTTCCTTGTACTACTAGTTCTATCCGATGATTTCTTATTTTGTATTATTTTCATATCTAACATGTTACTGTTTAATTTGGTATCAAAAATAAGTATATGTGTGTGCTTTTAGTAGCATGTTTTTTTGAATCAAGTAAAAAGAACTTTTCTAGTCCATATTTTAACTTGGAGTTTGAGCCATGCTTCCCGTCTAAGAAGCTGTTACATGGTACTGATTTCGACGATATGTAGGTCACTTCCGACCGTCATTGCATAGTAGAGACTTTAGGAGCAGTGTTCTTTCCCAAATGGCTGTCTCTGCAACTATTATTGTCGCTGAGACCAAGAAATAATAGAAAGTAGAAAAGAAGGAAGAATCCTCCTAAGTCCATCGTTTATTTTCCTTTATCTTATTTTGGTAACCAATTTTATGTATGTAGTTTGGGTAATACATTGACACTGAAATTCACGCCGGACGACAGTGGAGATTATATCTGTATACATTATCTGGGTATGTGTACATAATTGTACACCTGCTACTGTTAATGTTTACATAGTGGTGCATGTGTTGATTATTTTTGAAGATGAACATAGCTCTGCAAAGTACTGTTTTTGTTTGTATGTATTCTGAACATCAAATTTTTGTTGTTCTAAAACTTATTTTTGGTTGGATGCATATTATTGGTAAGGATTATTGCTCAATGTGATATGCCTTCATCATTAAGACACTTGGGAGGATTAAACCTGTAAGTATGTTCCATTTACCATTGTTCTAGTATCAAATGTTTGAACGGAAGTTGCAAAGAAAGTTTTTAGGATTGCTTTTGGTAGCAATAAGACTGGTGATCATGTGTTTGGATCATCTGAAATGATGAAAAATGTTTAGTCTGAAATGCTTAACTCATATGAAATGCACATTTTGTCATGTGTTTCTAAAAACTAATTACATATGTTGAGTTGCACTAAATTTTGGTGTTTCCATCCATTAATGGTATAAACTTTTTTCTTCTTATTTGGTTTTTAATTCTACCACGTATTTTTGCTCCTTTGAATGGATTCTTCTTGGTACACTCTTGTAACATTCACATATAGTTCTTTGTCAAAGAGGGGATCAATTAGTGAGTTTTTTTTTTTTAAATGACCATATATAATGCTAGCTTTCTTGCAGTCAGAATGTGGTGGACTTAAAGATTCTTAATTGGACTTTACATATCTATATTTTCAGTGTCCTCCCTGAAACATTGTGTTGGACCCCATGAAATTATTTTATCCTGTCTTCTAAGCTTGCAAATACGATCATTTGGTATATATTTGGTACACATGTGTACATAGATGTACACGTGTTGTTTGTTAGTATGTACATAGTTAGTTGACGTGCACATGGTTATACACATGTTAGTTGACGTGCACATATTTGTACACCTGTTGATCATTAATGCACAAATAGTTCTACACATCTTGATGATTAATATTATGTAATTATAAACTTGTTGATCGTTAATGTGCATATACTGTTGTTGATGGTGGTTTTTAAACAAGGGGTAAAATCGTAAAACCTCATGACCTAGTGTTACCCGCAACACATTAACTAAGAGCATTTAACTCAGGTGTAAATAATTAATAGGGGTATTTTTCAAAATACCCAGTTAGGGTTTTCGACCACGAACCCTAATTCCAAAACCAACTTCGCACACTGCGCACCACGCAACAATTCCAAACCAAGCCGCACAATGCGCACCATGGAAACAATGCCAAACCAAGCCGCACATCAAGCAAGCACCATGGCAACAATGCCAAACCAAGCCGCACATCGCGCACCATGGCAACAATGCCAAACCAAGCCGCTGCACAGCACCATGGCAACAACGCCAAAACCAAGCCGCACACTGCGCACCATGGCAGCCGATGCCAAAACCAAACTACATATCGCACTCATTGGCAACCATGCCAAACTAAGCCGCTATGCCATTGGCACATGCCAAATATAGCGCCCTAGGCTTGCAAAACGTGCAACTAGGTCAACATGGCCGTACGTGCCATTGGCACATGCCAACACGTACCACAAGCCATATTTCCAAGCCGCTATGCCATCCCGGCGCATGCCAAATATAGCGCCTAGGCTTGCAAAACGTGCAACTAGGTCAACATGGCCGTCGTGCCATTGGCACATGCCAACACGTACCACAAGCCATATTTCCAAGCCGCTACGCCATTGGCGCATGCCAAATATAGCGCCATAGGCTTACAAACCACGCAACCTAGGCCAAGTCAGCCACGCATGCCATTGGCACATGCCAACATGCTCGCTGGGTAGCTTTTCCTACCAAGGCCACGGGCCCTAACGACCACGCATGCCATTGGCACATGCCAACATGCTCATTGGTAGCTTTTCCTACCAAGGCCACGGCCCTAACGGCCATGCATGCCATTGGCACATGCCAACATGCTCGCTGGTAGCTTTTACTACCAAGGCCACGGCCAACTACCACGCATGCCATTGGCACATGCCAACATGCTCCTTGGTAGCTTTTCCTACCAAGGCCCACGGCCCCAACGGCCATGCATGCCATTGGCACATGCCAACATGCTCTCTGGTAGCTTTTCCTACCAAGGCCACGGCCTAACGGCCACGCATGCCATTGGCACATGCCAACATGCTCGCCGGGTAGCTTTTCCTACCAAGGCCACGGCCCTAACGGCCACGCATGCCATTGGCACATGCCAACATGCTCATTGGTAGCTTTTCCTACCAAGGCCACGGCCTAACGGCCATGCATGCCATTGGCACATGCCAACATGCTCGCTCGTAGCTTTTCCTACCAAGGCCACGGCCTAACGGCCATGCATGCCATTGGCACATGCCAACATGCTTCTTTGGTAGCTTTTCCTACCAAGGCCACGGCCCTAACGGCTACGCATGCCATTGGCACATGTCAACATGCTCGCTGGAAGCTTTTCCTACAAGGCCACGGCCTAACGGCCACGCATGCCATTGGCACATGCCAACATGCTCGCCGGTAGCTTTTCCTACCAAGGCCACGGCCCTAACGGCCACGCATGCCATTGGCACATGCCAACATGCTCATTGGTAGCTTTTCCTACCAAGGCCACGGCCTAACGCGGCCACGCATGCCATTGGCACATGCCATCATGCTCGCTGGTAGCTTTTCCTACCAAGGCCACGGCCCTAACGGCCACGCATGCCATTGGTACATGCCAAACACACACGTTGGTAGCCTAACTTGCAAACCGTGCAACCTACCACCAAGGCCACGGCCCTAACGGCCACGCATGCCACTGGCACATGCCAAAACACACACGCTGGTAGCCTAACTTGCAAACCGTGCAACCTACCACCAAGGCATTCCGCACATGCCATTGACACATGCCAAACACACACGCCGGTAGCCTAACTTGCAAAAACCGTGCAACCTACCACCAAGGCGTTCCGCACATGCCATTGGCACATGCCAAACACACGCTGGTAGCCTAACTTGCAAACCGTGCAACCTACCACCAAGGCATTCGCACATGCCAATGGCACATGCCACATGCGCCACTAAACGGCGCCACTTGCACTCAAGGTGCAACCAACACTCGAGATATCAACACAAAGGCGGGGGATACTTTCCAGGGTTTTGGTTTGGCGGTCACAGCTTGCAGGTACACTACGCTCACATTAAGAAAGCGTGAAAAGGAATAAAGCGGTCAAATAAATGAGGAAATAATGGTAAAAACGTTTTCACCCATAAACACCTTGCGGTTACCACCTCCTCTCATTATTTCACCCTTTACTCTCTTCCTTCATGAGGCCAGGGTACGTTTCAATCTCGACTTGTATAAATAGGTCTTACCTATTTCCACCCGAAGAACAAGTCTCGGTCGGGAGAAAAATACTACACTCTCGGAAGGCAACATTGCAAGCTCTCCCAAAAGCTTTCATCTCTTGCAAGCTTCCCAAGCTTCTACTTTACGATACAAGTCGAGATACTACTCTCCCAATTATTCTGGTCTCGGCACCTTTCTTTTGCTTCCCTCCCCAAATCAACCCTTCTCCTCCACTTTGTGACCGTTGTGTCCGGAACGGCCATTTCTTGGTTTAGGCCGGACTTGGTGGGTCAATCTCTCGAATCTATAAAGTGCTCACGTACAGCACATTTGTTTAGGGTTTGAACCAGTTTCTCACTCACTCTACCGAATTTACCGAAATCGGCGAAACGATTTTCACCTATAAACAATTGGCGACCACAATGGAGGTTCGATCTTTCGGTTACAATGTCAATTTTCAACCAGCGATCTCATTCTTCGACCCAGACGTCAAGATGGTAGAGGAAGGCGATCCACTCCGACTCCGGTTACTCGACGGCTCGATTATCGGTCATGACGTGACAAGGACGACGGGGGACTTCTCACTGGCTAGAAGCAAAACGATCCGCCTAGGGATTAACGGCGCAGTTATCCGACAACTCAGCAACGATTCGAAAGACTGGGGACTTCCCATGGCCATGTTTCTCAAAAAAAAAAAAAAAAACTTGGCCTTGCACCCGGAAAGTTTATTCTCATCAGAAGACCTAAGAAACCGAGTAAGTCTTATCTAGACAAAAATACGTGGTTTACTTTTTCAAATTCTGATAAAACCGATAGCCATGTTATGTTTCATCCCATGTCATCTACCAACACATGGTTCTATGGTTTTCCCGGGACATTTGCGTCACTTTCAATCATAACTAAAACAATCAACTCTAAACAATTCATTCCGAAAGAATAACCCAAACCTTCAAAGGTAACATTTATTTATCAACCCAAGAAATCCGGGAAGACAAAAACCATAAACTAGGCGCTTTGTTTGCCTTTTCAAAAAAAAAAAAAGTCACCTACCCGTACGTACCTACTTTGCACAAAAATAATTACTTTCACTATTAGCCCCGTTACTACAATGACATTTGAAGAATTATTTATGATGAAGTATTTCCACAAGTTTATGAAAGGCATACCTATGGCTATATATATGGTTTGCACCAGCACAAGAATAAAACATATTGAAAGAGAAACGTTGGAGTACATAGCTGAAATATGCTTGCCCACTTATCACTACCGTGCTACCGCTAACACCGTGACGTGATAACAAAGATACGAGGTAAAAAGGGGAGCCAATCCGTTTCATAAGCATAACACTTTTTGGAATTTGAATAAGGAAAGGATTTCCTGTTTGAGATACGTATGGGAAGGGGCAACTAGGCCCGCAGGAACAAGTCCGAGCCACACCAAGCCAGCACCGTGCCAAGCCAATGGTCCACACCATACCGAAATCCAAGCCAGCGTCCATGCCTAACCAGCGTCCACACCAAGTCATCACCCATTTCCAAGACGGTCCGGCGCCTACCGGGCGCGCTTCCCATATGCACTTACGATGCGCTTGCCGACGCACATGCCGGCGCTTGCGGACACGCTTGTCGGCGCTTACCGAACCGCACGCTTACCGAGACGCACATGCCGGCACACGTGCCGCACGCGCATGCCAGCCGCGCATGCCACACTCACGTGCCTAGCAGTTTGCATCCTTCCGGCGCTAACATCTTGCGCCCCTTCAAGACTATCCTTGCCCTTGAAACAAATAATGGCTCCAGCACTTCGTGATCAAAACCGTGTCATCTCTCATCGATACACTTACGATCACCGGAATCCAGGCCGCTTCCGCCACCCCAACGGTTATTCAAGCATGGCGCTTCAACCGTCACCGGAGACGCTACTCCACCATCGGGCAAGATACTTGGAAGATCCTAAGAAGCCAACCTTCTTTTAGCACTATTGATTTGATGAAAAGACAAAAGATACTTCAGCAGGACGTGCATTTATAGATGAAGAGGCTCTCGTTGCTCTTGGACGCCCAGTAGAAGGGGATAAGCAATTTAATTTCGTCACACATGAAGATCGGGAAAGACTTCTCAAAAATCGAAAGCAAGGGAAATCAACAACTCTCCCGAGTTCACGGAGACCCTTCTCCCGTCGGGACTCGCACAATGGAAACTTCACCCACAAAGTCGTACAGTCTATGATGAAACAGTTATGTGAGATTCTATGTTTCTCCAAGGCGTAGCGTCAAGACATATTTGCACCCCCCCAACATCTCCTAGAAAGCACGATCGATAGATGAAACTGGGGACTTCTAACCTCTGTTCTCTTGTGCGATGTCGAGTTTGACAGAACGTGATGCGGCCTCCGACTTCAAAATGGTAACCGTCAAGGCTCTGAAATTTGCAAGACGTCGTTCCAACATAAAGTAGCTCTGCATAAACGTTCTCTCCAGAAGTAGCTACGCATCGGCGTTCTCCAATACGGCTTCGCTTCAACGTTCGCTTCAACGCCACTCCTTCCTGCAAAGTTTGCTCGCTTACGCATCCAGCCAATCCTTTTACTTCCACTGAAGACCATAGAATATCATCCAACCTACTTTATTACCACGATAATGTAGTCTCTCCCGATTACATCTCCAACCAAGAACCGTTGCACCTCACTCGTTGATACCAAACTAGAGCCTCACCGCAAAGAAGCAATTACTACAAAGATGAAACATGTAAACCATACTTGAGGACTAAGATATACACGGGATCCTTCACTGTCAAAGCTCAAAGACACACCCACCAAAAGTCGTACCCACAACGAGGTCCTCTACTCTTCAAGGGTGCAATGCAAGAATATCATCACCTCTCCGTCTAGAAGGCGCCTTCAACACTTTACGAGTCCGCGGAGGATCCCAAGCCTGCACTATCCGAGAATATGTCATCATGTAATTTTTGACCATCCCAGTGTCACATCCAAGAAGAGTACGATAGGCTTATATCAAATCCCGTGGAGGGGGATTCAAGGCGATGTAATGAAAGTAGGTTATGCATGGGGACTACCGGCGTGAGATGCTTTCACTCCCTCAACCAGAATCGCAGAACTAGATACTATAGACTCCCGGAAAATCCCGAGGCGGAGGAACATGCACAAGCATACGGAAATAGGATTTCATGCATAACAACAGCCCATGTAAAATCCAGGGTTTTTAAGGAAGGAGATTGGTGCTAAAAAACCGCCAAACACATCCGAAGAAGATGCATCGGCACAGAAGTTTTCTCCCAAATGGGAAGGGCCGTACATAATCACTAAAGCGTATGGCGTGGTTACTACAAGATTATCAAAGAAGATGGGAAAGCTAGAGGCGATCATCAACGGAAAGTGGCTTAAGGCATACTATGCCTAATCACTTCCCCCGCAACATGCTACATCAAAATTCCTACTCTTCAAGTCTCAAGTCAAATCTTCAATCCTGAGACTCCAAGGCCAAAGCTTTCTCCTCTTCCGAAGATGGCTTGTGGCAAGAATAACACCGACAAGGATACCAACTACGTAGACTTTCACAATATTGAGACGATACCGCAACCAACGATATTAAACTCCAGGATTCACAGGTGGACACCATGTTCTCCCACCTTTGAATGGCTGACTCCAAAGAAAGCACGGATGGACAAATTCTCCATCTCAACAATCATTGGCAAAAGACAGGTTCACTACGAAACCAAGGCGGACCCGAACAACACTTCACTATGCTCCCGGTAGCGATACGGTCGTATGTCTTCCATATCCTCGTCTAAAGGACCACGAATTCTTTCCGCACCCAAGAAACCGCCAACATTAGATAATTGGAGGAGAGACACCTCATACGAGTCTCAAACGACGAACTTTGCATAGGGGTATTCATGACAAGAGATCCCTAAATCGGGCGTTCTCCAAGTCTCGACGGCAGTCAACAAGTTTGGATTTGAAGGGAGGGAAACGACTAGGTCATCCTCGTCGATAACGAACGCATGCTCCAACGGGATATCTCGGCACAAAGGAAAATTTTCCATTCATCAAACAAGCCGTAAAGCGTACGTCGGTCCACCAAAGAAGAAGAAAACATACCTAGGTATGATTTTCTTAACCCGAATAACCTTTGTTGGGATGCTCCTTCCGAGTCGGACCTCGCGCCTTCATCGGGAGAACCTGGATGGTTAGAAGATGGTTCGTCTCTGTGCGACATGACAAAGAGAGAAACTCAACAAGAAGAACCCTTTCTCAAACGAGGGAGATGATGCAATTACGTTGGGTATGAACACGGAACCTTAAAAAAGGAAAGGAAGCAATGAGGGACATAACGCTTCCAGATTTTAGCATGAATAATGCCCTAATTGAAGTCGCACGTGAAGGAAAGCGAGATAAGGAAACTTTGCTATCTGAAGAAACTCCCTCCTTGTTTACATCGGTCACGCCTGCAAGCACGCACGACTTCCACACCTTGCGCCCGGTCCCACCAACTAGCACACCGGTTTCCCAACTCACGCCAACTTCCCAACGTCGCCCAAGTTGCACCGGCCCCACCACCGCGCCGACTTCCCAATGGCCGCCCAAGTCACACCCGCAAGCACGCAAAGCTTCCACACCTTGCGCCGGTCCCGCCAGACTAGCACGCCGGTTCCCAACTCACGCCAACTTCCCAAAGTCGCCCAAGTTGCATCGGCCCCACCAATTGCGCCGACTTCCCAATGGCCGCCCAAGTCACGCCTGCAAGCACGCAAAGCTTCCACGCCTTGCGCCGATCCCACCAGCTAGCACGCTCAGTTTCCCAACTCACGCTAACTTCCCAACGTCGCCCAAGTTGCACCGGCCCCACCAATTGTGCCGACCTCTCCCGATTTGTGCAAAACTACCGAGGCAAGGATTCCAAATCCTATTTATAAAAGGTCGACGAGCCTCCTCAATTCTCTTTCACGGTTTCTTGTTAATAGTTTGTCACCATCTTATGCTTACCTCGCAACAAAGCCCCTGTTCCGAGCTAAGCAGGGGACTTAATGTTGATGGTGGTTTTTAAACAAGGGGTAAAATCGTAAAAACCCCATGACCTAGTGTTACCCGCAACACATTAACTAAGAGCATTTAACTCAGGTGTAAATAATTAATAGGGTATTTTTCAAAATACAAGATTAGGGTTTTGACACGTAACCCTAATTCCAAAACCCAACCGCACATCGCGCACCATGGCACATGCCAAATATAGCGCCCTAGGCTTGCAAAACGTGCAACTAGGTCAACATGGCCGTACGTGACATTGACACATGCCAACACGTACCACAAGCCATATTTCCAAGCCGCTATGCCATCGGCGCATGCCAAATATAGCGCCCTAGGCTTGCAAAACGTGCAACTAGGTCAACATGGTCGTACGTGACATTGGCACATGCCAACACGTACCACAAGCCATATTTCCAAGCCGCTACGCCATTGGCGCTTGCCAAATATAGCGCCCTAGGCTTACAAACCACGCAACCTAGGCCAAGTCGGCCACGCATGCCATTGGCACATGCCAACATGCTCGCTGGTAGCTTTTCCTACCAAGGACACGGGCCCTAACGACCACGTAGCCATTGGCACATGCCAACATGCTCGGCCGGTAGCTTTTCCTACCAAGGCCACGGCCCTAACGGCCATGCATGCCATTGGCACATGCCAACATGCTCGCCGGGTAGCTTTTCCTACCAAGGCCACGGCCCTACTAACGGCCACAGATGCCATTGGCACATGCCAACATGCTCATTGGTAACTTTTCCTACAAGGCCACGGCCCTAACGGCCATGCATGCCATTGGCACATGCCAACATGCTCGCCGGGTAGCTTTTCCTACCAAGGCCACGTCCCTAACGGCTCGCATGCCATTGGCACATGCCAACATGCTCGCCGGTAGGTTTTCCTACCAAGGCCACGGCCCTAACGGTTACGCATGCCATTGGCACATGCCAACATGCTCGCTGGGTAGCTTTTCCTACTAAGGCCATGGCCCTAACTACCATGCATGCCATTGGCACATGCCATGCTCGGGCCGGTAGATTTTCCTACCAAGGCCACGGCCCTAACGGCCACGCATGCCATTGGCACATGCCAACATGCTCGCCGGTAGCTTTTCTTACCAAGGCCACGGCCTAACGGCCACGCATGCCATTGGAACATGCTAACATGCTCATTTGGAAGCTTTTCCTACCAAGGCCACGGCCTAAATGACCACGCATGCCATTGGCACATGCCAACATGCTCGGGTAGCTTTTCCTACCAAGGCCACGGCCCTAACGGCCACGCATGCCATTGGCACATGCGAACATGCTCGCTGGTAGCTTTTCCTACCAAGGCCACGCATGCCATTGGCACATGCCAAACACACACGCTGGTAGCCTAACTTGCAAACCGTGTAACCTACTACCAAGGCCACGGCCCTAACGGCCACGCATGCCATTGGCACATGCCAAACACACACATTGGTAGCCTAACTTGCAAACCGTGCAACCTACCACCAATGCATTCATACATGCCATTGGCACATGCCAAACACACACGCTAGTAGCCTAACTTGCAAACCGTGCAACCTACCACCAAGGCGTTCCGCACATGCCATTGGCACATGCCAAACACACACGCTGGTAGCCTAACTTGCAAACCGTGCAACCTACCACCAAGGCATTCCGCACATGCCAATGGCACATGCCACACGCGCCACTAGCACGCCACTTGCACTCAAGGTGCAACCAACACTCGAGATATCAACACAAACTTGGGGATGCTTTCCAGGGTTTTGGTTTGGCGGTCACAACTTGCGTGCGTACACTACGCTCACATTAAGAAAGCGTGAAAAGGAATAAAGCGGTCAAATAAATGAGGAAATAATGGTGGAAACGTTTTCACCCATAAAACACCTTGCGGTTACCACCTCCTCTCATTATTTCACCCTTTACTCTCTTCCTTCATGAGGCCAGGGTACGTTTCAATCTCGACTTGTATAAATAGGTCTTACCTATTTCCACCAGAGAACAAGTCTCGGCCAGAGAAAAATACTACACTCTCAAAAAGGCAACTTTGCAAGCTCACCCAAAAGATTTCATCTCTTGCAAGCTTCCCAAGCTTCTACTTTCCGATACAAGTCGAGATACTACTCTCCCTGCACTATTCTGGTCTCAACACCTTTCTTTGCTTCCTCCCCAAATCAACCCTTCTCCTCCACTTTGTGACCGAAGCAAGTCTGGAACGGCCATTTCTTGGTTTAGGCCGGAGTTGTACAGATTGATCTCTCGAATCTATAAAGTGCTCACGTGCAGCACATTTGTTTAGGTTTTGAACCAGTTCTCACTCACCTACCGAATTTACCGAAATCAATGAACGATTTTCACCCATAACAACTGTACACCTGGTGATTGTTAATGTGAACGTAATTTTAAACTTGTGATTGATTGTTTAGAAATGTTCTGAAATGTTCCAAACAAATGTGTTTGTGCCCATTCTTTTGTTACACCAAGCTAATTTTCAACCTTCAAGGAAAACACAATGAGTAATATCCAAATCATGCTAATTCTTTGGTTTACAATAGTGAAACTCGAAGGAAACATATTCTATTGTTGGTTTGCGGTGTAAAACTTAAAGAAAATTGTAATTTATTGTTATCTGCAGTGTCGTGTATTCTTATAAATTGATTGTTTAGACTTGAACAGGACACATGATCCGTGTATTCTTATAAATTGATTTCTTAGACTTGAACAAACACATGATCTGTTAGTATCTCAAGTTCTCGACCTTTTTCTTTATCTCAATTGTAGGTGTAGTGAAAGTCCAAGATGATAGAGATGAGTCCCAAACTTGTGTTGCTATGCTTGCAGCCTAAAATGCTACCACACGGTGTAAGGTTTTCATTTAGTTGTATACTTAGTTCCATGGATGATGCCTACCTTAATATTAGTTCTAATCAAAAACATGATTGTGTGCTTTTAGGATTTCTTAGTTGAATTTGATTAGTACATCCTTCGTTTAATAAAATAACATATTGATTCTTAATGTGTACATAATTATACACATGTATATTGTTAATGTGTACATAGTTGTACGCCTGTTGATTGTTAATATGAATGGGTTTTGTGCATGTATTACAGGGGTGTACACATTGGTGCACCTGTGTAAATCCTATGCAAAAAGTAGGTTTTCCATGTTTTACAGCGGTGTACATATTGGTGCACCCGTGGGAAGATTCCCATGGAAAAATAGGTTTGTGTGTGGTTGTGAATGATGGATTTATGCATGTTTTGAAGCAGTGCACGCACCTGCGTAATTCCCATGAAAGAGGGGTCTACATATTGGTGCACATGTGTATTGTTAATATGAATGATCGGTTTTATGCATGTTTTACAGGGGTGTACATATTGGTGCACCTATGTAAATCCCATGAAAAAAGTAGGCTTCCCATGTTTTACAGCGGTGTACATATGGGCGCACCTGTGGGAAGTAATTCCCATGAAAAAATAAGTTTGTGTGTGGTTGTGAATGGCGGCTTTATGCGTATTTTGAAGCAGTGTACATATTGGTGAACCTGCGTAATTTCCATGAGAAATTAGGTTTATGTGTGGTAATGTATGATTGTTTTTTGCATGTTTTTTTGAGGTGTATACATTGGCGCACCTGTATAATTCTCGTGAAAAATTGTGCCCGAGTGTGAGTATGACCGATAGGTTTTCTACATGTTTTGTAAGGGTGCACACGTTTCTACATTAGTGTATTTTCCATGAAAAAGTAGGTTCGTGTGTGGTTATGAAGGATCGGTTTTAGGCATGTTTCATACGGGTGAACATATTGGTGCACCAATGTAATTCTCATGAAAAAGTAGGTCTGAGTGCAAGTATGAATGATCAATTTATGCATATTTTTTGTAAGTGTGTACAAAGTGATGCATGTGAAAAAATGACTCCATAAGCTTATGTAAATTTTGTGCATGTGTACATATTAGATAGGATCAAGAAAATTATACTTTTAAAATGAAAATTATATAGTCATATGGGTACTCTTTTTGCAGGTCTCGGAAAAAGCTTTCCGAAAACATAATATTCGTGAATTTTGGGCAAGAGGTTCAAAAGATAATTGTTTTTTAATTATTTTTATATTATTAAAAATTCTTGACATCATCATGAGTCACTTTGGACTAGACTGTAAATATTTGGACTAATTTGTAAATCGAAAGGTTATTTGTGTATTTTCCATATTTTAAATAAGTTTTGGACTAAACTGTACCTAATTGACTCGGGAAGGACTAATCCGTACTTTTTGATGTGTTTTTGGACTAAACCGTATTTTCCCCTTCCCAATTCATGTCGCTCTTGGTTTATTAACTTGTGGACCAAACGATGCCGCCTTCAATTAAAACAATTGCTGGCATTCCTCAAGTCTGATAGCCTTGCTCATCTTAATTCAATCAGCTATGGGTTCTTTAGATCAAGCCGAGATCGGTACCGGAAGTGTACTGGAAATCCCGGAGGACCCAAGCTAGAGACAAATAAACTCGTTCCCTATATAAATTTGTTTTAAAGAAGTTTCTAGTTGAGTCTATTAGAAGGCTAGAGCTGAGGCCGTGGATTACGAAAATAAGGTGAGACATATAACAACACCAAAACTTTGTTCTTCAAATTTTTTTAGTTTGCATGCCGATCGTTTTCTAAGTAATGGCTTAGCAGGCCCTTTATCGGCAATCAAGGCAATGTGGAATAGGATGTGGATCTCATCTCCCCACGGCCCACACTTGAAAATAGAATCGGTGTAACTGAAGTGTAACAATATACTTTTTTTCCCAATTATACATTTGAGTGAGCTAGGGTTTTATTAGTCTCATACTTATTTCTTACTGTCTCTGTCTCCCTCTGTGTTGTCCGCCGCTTCTAAAACCACCTGCACCACCAGCAGTCATGGCTTCCGATGTGATCAACCGCAAGAACATACTCAGCATAATGATTTGTCCTCTCAATGGTAAGTAATTCGCCTTTTCATTTCATTTTTCGAGAAATTAATACAAATCGCCACTTTTTTGTTTGTTTTTCTCATCCAATTTTTCATCTGAGAACCAATTTTTTTTTTTTTGGATAGCAACAAGGGTGGTGGCGATTTTTGGTGAGATAAGAAAAAATTTACCTGGTAAGTTCAATTTTTTTATCCAGGATCATGTTTCGAATTATAATAAATTTTTTTCTAACTAGTATCTGTTTGATATAGGCGTTGGTCCCTATTTCAGCTTTTGCTGCAGTAAAATCAGGTACCAGTGGTAGTGTTTTTTTTTGTAGGACAGTGCTTCAGATAATAGGGAATTGATTTCATTCTTCGTTCGATGAGATGTAAGTTTAATACTCTTGTTCCTATTCATGTCCATGAGTAACCTAAAATGGCCTTTTAGAGCTGAATAAAAATATTTGCGAGTTTATTACAAGGTTGTAACACCATTGCAAATACAGCCATGAGAAACCAAATTTCGTTGTTGTTAATTGTGGTGAGTTTCATACTGATATAATGTTTATTTGTTGTGATACTTCTTGTTTCATGTTACTCTCCGTGAGTATCATGATTTTTTTGGTAGTCATTTGTTTCAATAAAGGAAAAGAGCATATATAATTTGTAGATGGATGATTTGGTTTCATATGTCTGGAGACTTTCTGAATCTTATTAACAAGTGTAGGAATTTTTTTTCACGAGCTAGGAAGGCTTAGAGCAAACTGCTTTCTTATGTAATGTAACCTAGTTTTAATTGGTATGATTCCACTTTTCCATCTTCATCCAAGGCTAGGTTTTTTCTCGGCTGTGTCCCCTTGTAGATATCAACTATGGTTTCCTTCCCCAAATGGATGTAGACCAACAATCCACTACGGGAAAAAAAGTAATCTACAACCCCAAAAATCAGTTGTCGTACATGTACGACAACGTTTCTCCATAGGTTGCATGGGGGGGGGGGTTGTAGAAAGTACTCAAATCTATACAACTCTTTAGAAGAGTTGTAAACATAGTTGTAGTTTAGTTTTGTACAATACTTTTGTCAGTTGTCAAAGTTGTTCGAAATTTGCTCTTAGTGCCTAACACGACTCTTACCTGGGTTGTGAAAATAACTCCAACACTACACTTGTTTGTGTTGTGGAACATTCGTCGACAACTATGGATACAATTGTATGTCAGTTCTTGGACAACTATGGGAAGAGTTGTATGACAACTCCTTGACAACTTTTGTTTGAGTTGCAAGTCACTTCTTTGGCAACTTTTCATAGGAGTTGTGGTTATTTTTCATTTGTGAAAAAAAAAAAAGAAATTGGTCACACCATTCTAAAAATATCAGCATTCATTCATATGTAAACCACCAATGTTACAACATTCAAATAGTTAACTATAGAGAAACTAGATGTCTACAAATTATTTAGTTACTTACACAAAAACAAGAGATTGATATCATAAACTTGACAAGCTAAGAATCCCGGGACTTCAAGATATATGCACTCAAAGACTTGAGCATACACCCGAACATTGCAAGTTCACTTCTCTCTCTCGAATCCTAGCTAAGTCTTTTATAGATGCACCTATTGAACCAACAAAGAACACCACCAAACTCCATCTAAGATGCAACAAACACCATCTCAGCCTTGCAATCTCCTACGACTTTACCGCAACCAACATGGCACCAATTCCAATTTCAATCCCATCTAACCATAGTCACAAGACTTCTTTATCTAATAATTTGAACTAGCCATTTATGCATAAGAAAAAGCATAGATTTTGATTGCACATATCATCGCTTGCATACCTTGTCAATGATATTTCAGTTGTGTAGATGAACATGAATCGGTTTGCAAATTTTCCACGAGCAATGATTGTTCAACAATCTCTCTATAAACAAACTAACCGTAATGTTCAAAGAACTTACCTTTATGAACCATGAACACTTTGCTAGTAACTACTCTTACAAGAAGAGAAAAAAAGTGCATGTTTCAATGGCAAGCAACAGAAAGTCATGCAACCCGATGATTTACGTAGTCATACTTAAAATAAGAAGAGTGAAAAGATGCATTATTATTGAGTCACGAGGAAATTATATTCACGCAATCTATTTGCATATAAAACCAATACAATTAGGTTTCCATCCCTAGCACACCAAGTACCAATTCAATAGAGTAGTCTTTTATGCCTCAACTCCAACCCAGATGCTTGTTCCTGAAAAACACATAACTAAATTCATAATTGTACCTATACATTCCAGAATTAGAACATTAGGAATTAAATTCCTTACGTAACTATCAAACAAAAAGAAACAAGAATATAAGTTCTTTCTTACCACACTACTATCCTTAGTGAGGATAAACACAACCGTGTACATTCAACTCAAGCAATCTACCAACAACTACATGTTGGATATATGATTGTATGTAACTAGATGAATCAAAAAAATTATTTTAATGGCATCTTTATTTAACGGATTTTAAATGATTTCCTATGGAATTGTCAAAAACTAAAAATAAAACAATCAAAATCTAAAGCGAGCTAATAGATATGTAAAGAGTTGAACTTCTCATCATCCACATATATAGATTCAAAATCAGAAACTTAACTTAAAAGAAAAAATCAAAAGAAATCAAATAGAGGCATCAGCTCTTCCTATTCAACTGAAAATCAGAAAACCCAATCCTTAGATTGAGTATACTCAAGTCGTAAGTATTCATCATCTGCCACAATTTCAAAACAAAGAATAAGAAAAACAAAAACAATTTTTACCACTGCAGAGCAAAGAACCCCATCTTGTAAATATCTAAGATGTTGTTAGATACCATTCCAAATCTTACTCATCACCGATAAATTAAGAAAAGCAATAATCAAAATCATTTGAAATTGATTACTAAAACATAAATAAAGCAAAAAAAAAAAGACACGGAATTTATAATTTCGGACACAGTAGTTGTTCGGATCTATGAGTCCAACATTTTATGGCTTATCTTAATGATTCACCAACCCAAAACCAAATTACTACTACATAACTATCTATTCATCACCAAATCTATACTCATCTTCACAGCAATCTTCAAAACCAAAACCCACATCATTATTACGAATAACACAAAATCAAGTCAATAAGCCAAAAAATAAAATCAATAAGCCAAATCAGGGCTCATCTCATGCTTCTGTTAATCTCGAGCAATTACCCTCTCCAGATTTCAGATTGAACTAGACCTAATTTTGAGTCACATAAAACCCCACAAATTCATTGTTGTTGCTGTTGTAGAATAATCACCGAGATTCCCTTAAATCTCCATCTTATTGGCAGCACAGCTTGAAGAAGAACTGAAGTTCAAATCCCCTGATCATTGATAAGATCAGCACTTGTTGATGTTGTTTGCTTAACGTCATCTTCTCCTTTCACTTCTCGATTCTTGGCAATCCAATCCCTACACTTCAATAAATCGAACCCCTAATCTCTGTTGATTGTTACCCAGATCAGTGATGGGGTTGATTAGAATTTGGTTCAGTTCTGGATTTGATGAGATTGTTACGGATGAGAGAAAGGGAGAGTTGACGAGAGAGATTGAGAAAATATGATGAAGAAGAGGGATCGAGAGAAGAAGAGGAATCGAGAGAAGAACCGCGGTGGTGATGAGCACCGAGAGAAGAAGAGGAATCGAGAGAAGAATAGCGGTGGTGATGAGCACCGACGGTGGTGATCGAGAGAAGAAGAGGAATCGAGAGAGGAATCTAGAGAAGAACAGATAAGAGTTCGAGTGGTTGAGCATGGTTTGGTGAATGAAAATTATGGACGGACAAGATTTCGTTTGATCCACTCATACGGATTAGAGAAGAATCTGAAGGTTGAGATTGTATTTGTGATGCTCATACGGATTGAGAGCATGTGTGTTTCTTTTTGTGCTAATACGAACTCATATATTCGGTTTATTATCAACCTTCGACATGAAAAAAAAATCCAAAAAAAAATTAATAAATTTAGGACATTGTAATCGACATTCTGATATAAAAAAATCCAAAAAATGTATAAGAATGAAGCTGGAAAATAAGAAGTGAATTCGATAATTGGTGTGTTTCTTTGTGCTTTTGTGCTTTCTCTTTGTGCTTCCGTTTTGAATTTCGAATAGTCACATAGGTCACAAAGTAATTTCTACTATTCATACAGGTCATGAAGTAGCTTTAGTTCACACTCGTACATTCAAGAAGCATAAAAACTATGGACCAATAAGCTCTGGGAGGGTTCAGACTTCAAACTTAGCATGATACATCAACGAAATCGATATATATATATGAATCTCAGTGTCGATTCGAATTTCAAATGTGGTATAATGGCATACAAACTATGAACCAAGAAGCTCAAGGAGGGTTTTATCTTCCAACCTAGAAGGATACATCACCGAAATCGATAAATACGAATCTCAGTGTCGATTCGAACTTCAAATGTGGTATAATGGCATACAAACTATGAACCAAGAAGCTCTGGGAGGGTTCTGTCTTCAAACCTAGAAGGATACATCACCGAAATCGATATATATGAAACTTAGGTGTTGATTCGAACTTCAAATGTGGTATAACGACATACAAACTATGAACCGAGAAGCTCCTAGAAGGTTCGACTTCAAACTTAGCATGACACATCATTGAAATCGATAAATATGAAGCTCAGTGTCGATTCAAACTTCAAATGTGGTATAATGGCATACAAACTATGAACCAAGAAGCTCCAGGAGGGTTCTGTCTTCAAACCTAGAAGGATACATCACCGAAATCGATAAATATGAATCTCAGTGTCGATTCGAACTTCAAATGTGGTATAATGGCATACAAACTATGAACCAAGAAGCTCCAGGAGGGTTCTGTCTTCAAACCTATAAAGATACATCACCAAAATTGATATATATGAAACTTAGGTGTTGATTCGAACTTCAAATGTGGTATAACAACATACAAATTATGAACTTAGAAGCTTCCGGGAGGGTTCGACTTCAAACTTAGCATGATACATCATCGAAATCGATAAATATGAATCTCAGTGTTGATTCGAACTTCAAATGTGGTATAACGACATACAAAGTGTGAACCAAAAAGCTTCGGGAGGGTTCAGATTTCAAACTTAGCAGGATACATCATTGAAATCGATAAATATGAAGCTCAGTGTTGATTCGAACTTCAAAAGTGGTATAACTGCATACAGAATATGAACCAAGAAGCTCTGAGAGGGTTCAGACTTCAAACTTAGAAGGATACATCATTGTAATCGATAAATGTGAAGCTTCTTGGTTCTAAGATCGAAACCTGTCCGGGAGTGGACTACTATAAGTCGGAAACTTGGTAAGAACGATGAATCCATTCATTTACAGGTAAGATTGCTTCGAAATATTCCCCGAAACCTTAAACAAACCCTATTCTGGCATAATGTACGCATACCTTGGCTCTGAGATCGAAACCTGTTTGGGAGTGGACTACTATAAGTCGGAAACTTGGTAAGAATGATCAATCCATCAATTTACAGGTAAGATTCCTTCATAATATCCCCGAAACCTTAAACAAACCCTATTCTGGCATAATGTACGCATACCTTGGGTCCGAGATCGAAACCTGTCCGGGAGTGGACTACTATAAGTCGAAAACTTGGTAAGAACGATGAATCCATCCATTTACAGGTAAGATTGATTCGAAATATTCCCCGAAACCTTAAACAAACCCTATTCTGGCATAATGTACGCATACCTTGGCTCCGAGATCGAAACCCGTCCGGAGTGGACTACTATAAGTCGGAAACTTGGTAAGAACGATCAATCCATCCATTTACAGGTAAGATTCCTTCATAATATCCCCGAAACCTTAAACAAACCCTATTCTGGCATAATGTACACATACCTTGGGTCCGAGATCGAAACCTGTCCGGGAGTGGACTAATATAAGTCGGAAAATTGGTAAGAACGATGAATCCATCCATTTACAGGTAAGATTGCTTCGAAATATTCCCCGAAACCTTAAACAAACCATATTCTAGCCTATTGTATGCATACCTTGGCTCCGAGATCGAAACCTGGCCGAGAGTGGACTACTATAAGTCGGAAACTTGATAAGAACGAGAATTCATCCATTTACAGGTAAGATTGCTTCGAAATATTCCCGAAACCTTAAACAAACCCTATTCTGGCATAATGTACGCATACCTTGGGTCCGAGATCGAAACCTGTCCGGGAGTGGACTAATATAAGTCGGAAAATTGGTAAGAACGATGAATCCATCCATTTACAGGTAAGATTGCTTCGAAATATTCCCCGAAACCTTAAACAAACCATATTCTAGCCTATTGTATGCATACCTTGGCTCCGAGATCGAAACCTGGCCGGGAGTGGACTACTATAAGTCGAAAACTTGGTAAGAACGATGAATCATCCATTTACAGGTAAGATTGCTTCAAAATATTCCCTGAAACCTTAAACAAACCCTATTCCGACATAATGTACGCATACCTTGGCTCCGAGATCGAAACCTGTCCGGGAGTGGACTACTATAAGTCGGAAACTTGGTAAGAACGATCAATCCATCAATTTACAGGTAAGATTCCTTTATAATATCCCCAAACCTTAATTAAACCCTATTCGGCATAAAGTACGCATACCTTGGGTCCGAGATCGAAACCTGGCCGGGAGTGGACTACTATAGGTCGGAAACTTGGTAAGAACGATGAATCCATCCATTTACATGTAAGATTGCTTCGAAATAATGCCCCGAAACCTTAAACAAACCCTACTCTGGCATAATGTACGCATACCTTGGCTCCGAGATCAAAACTGTCCGGGAGTGGACTACTATAAGTCGGAAACTTGGTAAGAACGATCAATCATCCATTTACAGGTAAGATTCCTTCATAATATCCTCGAAACCTTAAACAAACCCTATTATGGCATAATGTATGCATACCTTGGCTCCGAGATCGAAACGTGGCCGGGAGTGGACTACTATAAGTCGGAAACTTGGTAAAAACGATGAATCCATCCATTTACAAGTAAGATGCCTTCAAAATATTATGGAGACATTGAAATTGACCATACTACCCTTATCGGAAATAAGTAAAGTAAATGTTAAAGACTATAAAAATGACCATATTTCTCTTATTGGAAAAAGTGCAATGAATACTATGAAGACTGTGAAAATGACCATACTACCTTATCGGAAATAAGTAAAGTAATTCTTACAGATTGTGAAAATGACCATATTACCCTTATTGGAAAAAAAGTGGAATGAATATTACGAGACAGTGAAAATGACCATACTACCCTTATCGAAATAAGAAAATGACCATATTACCCTTATTGGAAAAAGTGCAAAAATATTATGGAGACAAAGGAAAATGACCATACTACCGTTATCGAAAATAAGTAAAGTAATTCTTACCGATTGTGAAAATGACCATATTACCCTTATTTGAAAAAAGTGCAATAAATATTATGGAGACCGTGATAATGACCATACTATCATTATCTAAATAAATAAATTAATTCTTACAGATCGTGAAAATGACCATATTACCCTTATTGGAAAAAGTGTAATAAATATTATGGAGACAAAGAAAATGACCATACTACCCTTATCGGAAATAAGTAAAGTAAGTGTTACCGATTGTGAAATGACCATATTACCCTTATTGGAAAAAGTGCAATAAATATTATGGAGATCAGAAAATGACCATACTACCCTTATCGGAAATAAGTATAGTAAATGTTACAGATCATGAAAATGACCATATTACCCTTATTGGAAAAAGTGCAATAAATATTATGGAGACCAGAAAATGACCATACTACCCTTCTCGGAAATAAGTAAAGTAATTCTTACAGATCAGAAATTGACCATATTATCCTTATTGGAAAAAAGTGCAATAAATATTATGGAGACTGTGAAAATGACCATACTACCCTTATCGAAATAAGTAAAGTAATTCTTACCGATTGTGAAAATGACCATATTACCCTTATTTGAAAAAAGTGCAATAAATATTATGGAGACTGTGATAATGACCATACTTTCATTATCGGAAATAAATAAATTAAATCTTACAGACTGTGAAATTGACCATATTACCCTTATTGGAAAAAAGTGCAATAAATATTATGGAGACCGTGAAAATGACCATACTACCCTTATCGAAATAAGTAAAGTAATTCTTACAGATTGTGAAAATAATCATATTACCTTTTTTGGAAAAAAGTGCAATAAATATTATGAAGACCGTGAAAAATGACCAGACTACCCTTATCGAAAATCAAGAAATTAAATATTACAGATCGTGAAAATGACCATATTACCCTTATTGAAAATAAGTGCAATAAATATTATAGAGAATGTGAAAATGACCAAACTATCCTTATTGAAAATAAATAAAGTAAAGGTTAATATTCCTTTAAGTTTGGGTTGTTTTGTTATATTGTCACTCTAGAATGTAGATTTAAATCACTCTATATATTACATTCTATACTTTGGTTTGCTATGCTATGTTGTTTAACCGTATCTATATTTAACAATGCGTTGTATGTTTCGGGCAAAGTGGCGCATTTGTTGGTCATTTTTTTAAGGCTCGGTTTGAAATTTTCTTATATATAAAAGTAGATGTAAAATATAATCATATATTTAAATGTGAAAGGATGGTTGGAATACCTCACTCCTCATTTTTTTTTTTCAAGTTTTTATTTTTTACAACTCCTATAAGGGTTGTGATAGTAATAATAAAAAAAAAGGACAAAACTACCAATATTGAGAGGAAGGAAGGATGGTTCAGGGCTTGTGCTAACACCTAGTTGGCTTGTGTTCGAATCTCTCAAACACCATTATTCCAAATGATATTTTTCTTTATCTTCAACAACCCTTATAAGTGTTGTCATATAGTTATTCACTACCTTAACGAGATGAGTTGTTAAAGTCTAAAGGTGGTATTAGAATACGGGCATCCAACTCAAAACCAATTGGCAATGAGTGGAGAGGCCCTAATAGATTATAAACCGCAAGATCTTAAATAACCCAACCATGTGGGACTAATAATCTCAACACGCCCCCTCACGTGTAACCTGGTTGGGTCTTACAAACACGTGGACAATTAAATCGGGTGACGCGAGTAAAGGTGCGGTCAACTGACTCGACACAAATAGCCTGCTCTGATACCATATTAGAATACGGGCATCCAACTCAAAACCAATTGGCCATGAGTGGAGAGGCCCTAATAGATTATAAACCGCAGGGATCTTAAATAACCCAACCATGTGGGACTAATAATCTCAACAGTGGTCACTACTCTTTTCACAAAAACGTTGTGATTTTGATTCTCGTCCGACTCTTTGTTCCTCTTTAGTCCTAAGAGTTGGACGTTTTTATACTTTGACAACTTTTGTTTGACAAAAGTTGTCAAACATACCACCTTTCACAACCTTAAATATACGAGTTATGAAGTTACGATTGTAGATTACTGTTTTTCCCGTAGTGATCTCACATGAATGGTGGCGCTGGCCAAACAAGTTATTCTTCCTACTTCTCTATGCAGGTTCGTGCTTATCACGTTCTTCTTGTTTTACGTACAATTAAGGTATATGGCATTGATAGCACATATTAATTATCGAGTTTTATTGATTACACGATGATTGCAATAATTTTATCTTGATCTTTTAATCTCAGAAGAAAGGTGTAGAGATCACAAAGGCCGACGAAACCATAAAAGAGATTATTAGTTCAATGTATTCAATGCCACTAAGAACATAAGTATTGCAGATATGGGTTGTTCGTCAGGCCCCAACGTCTTATTGGTTGTTTCATTCTCCACACCGTGAAATTCTCGTATCACAGTAGATAATTCTCATCGCTGGCGGTGATATTGTTGAAATGCATGGAGTAGGATGAACTTGACCAAACTGCCCAACAAATATATGAAGCAATTTACAGGGTAAGTTCCATCTATCTAGGATCATTTGTTTTGTTTTGTTTCTAATTATAATCTATTTTTTCTAACCAGTATCATGGGTTTTGTGTATGCATTGGTCCCTGTGTCATCTGTTGCTGCAGGATAATCATATATTGAAGTTGATGAATAGACATGACGAATCACTGTATCTTGCTGTTTCGGATCTAAAATTAAGTAATTGTTCTTCTATTTCACATTGCTTTATGTATTGCATTACTGTCTATTTGGATATTTAACTTAGCAGGTAGATGAATTTTGATTCCATCACATTAAGAACTAAAAAAAGAATGTAAACTTTAAATTGTTAATTTTAAAGAGGAGAAAATTCATTTTAGTACTAAAGAGGAGAACACCAGCCAGATAAAATGGATTAGCAAATACAAATATTAAATCTTCAAAACCAGATATATGTAGTGGCATTTTATGGTAAAAGAGGTATGATGAATGTACCTATTGTTCATCATACCTTAAAGGATAGCCAAATAAGAAATCTATTTCACGGCGCTTGTTGAAAGCGAGCAGTTAGAAATTTCGGATTAGGCGCAAGAGTTGCGAGTAAGTCAAGATTTGTAGAGTGTAAGAGTTTGTGACATATACTTGTGTAGACAAGTAAAACTCCACTCTAGCGCATTTTCATATTATGCATGCTTGCGACCACTACGGAGGTGCGAAAATAGTTCCCGCTTTTCTCACCATGTGATTCCGTATGATAATTAGATTATACACAGTGTGTTTGCGGGTGAAAATGGTTTCTTGATTTCGTAATTTCGGTGTGTGGGTGAGAAACGGATTTAAACCTAAAGAATGTATTGCAAGGGAGTAATTTAGATTCGAGGTAATAGAGTTCAAAAATCTATTATCCTAACGTAAACAAAAATCTATTACCAATTATTGTAAACAAATCTAAAGATCTATGATTGGAATCTAGGACTGAAATTATACGCGACAGACAACGAAAATTTAAAATAAAATCTGAATTTCATTACAAATTTCACAAAATTTACGAGCTGCATAATTAATTCCAGTATACCAAAGAAGATTATGATCGGTGTCCTTCTAGTTCTAGATGATGACTATCAAGTTGACAGCTTCAGATCTGTCGCTTCCTCTCACTATACTCTTTAAGTTTTTGTTGGGTATCTTTTTTTCCTAAATTCTATATTTTCTTATGATTTATCTTCAGATAAGCTTCTGATCCAACAATCTCTTAGAACGTTCACAGAACAGCCGGTAACTATGAGAGGATAAGTCACTGTGACATTAATAAAAAGTGATTGTGTATTCCAGGATGAATCTCGTACAACACCATAAACTCATCATTTTTCGCTGAAGAAGAAGAAGAAGACTAGATTTAAGTGTGAGGACTGCAAGGAGAGGTAGCAGTGAAAGAGGCACTTCCATCAGTTAAGGAGGTTTATATATGACTCGGTTCAGTTTTTGGAAAAATATCGTTTGGTCCTTTTTTAGGTGGGCCCATGTCCTGCTTAGTCCTTTGGTCAAACGCCTTTATGTGTTTGGTCCATAATTATTTAAAAATATTTAAATAGACAAAAATACCCTTCCATGTTTTTTTTTTTTTTTTTTGTAAGAGTTCTTCCGTGCTAAAAAAAACAGACTTCATTCCCAGGAATGAAGTCCATACAAAAAAGCTAAAATGTACTTCATTCCCGGGAATGAAGTCCATACAAAAGCTAATAAAATAGACTTCATTCCTGGGAATGAAGTCCATACAAAAAGCTAAAAAAAACAGACTTCATTCCCGGGAATGAAGTCCATACAAAAAGCTAAAAAAACAGACTTCATTCCCAGGAATGAAGTCCATACAAAAAAGCTAAAAAAACAGACTTCATTCCCAGGAATGAAGTCCATATAAAACATCAGCACCAACAGAAAAAAATCATCTTCATCTTCAACAACATAATCTTTATCATCTTCAACATCAACAACACATCATTATTCATCGTCTTCATCATTCTTTAACAAAGAACATCGTTCAACAAAGCAACAACAAAGAACATCGTTGTTGTTCGTCGTCTTCATCGCCTCCAAAACAAGAACATCCGTGTTAATTTGTTGTTCGTCCGTATCCGGTTCCTCCATTCAAAAAGATAATCTGCAAAAGCAAATACAAAAAGAGATGAGTACTAAAATCAATAAAAGAAATTTTAAATAAAAAAACCATATGTACCGAATGCATCTAATAAGACAAAGTAAGGATGAAGAAGAAGACTAAAAGATTGGGAGAGGGAGGCGCATGAACCACGAGGTTCAGCTGAAACTTTCATTAAATAAAATAACCAACTGTTTATGGGTGAAAATCGTTTCTTTCTGATTTCGGTAATTTCGGTGAGTGGTGAAAACTGATTCAAACCCTAAACAAATGTGTTGCACGTGAGCACTTTATAGGTTCGAGAGATCGATCCGTACAAGTCCTACCTAAACCAAGAAATAGCCGTTCCGGACTTGCTTCGGTCACAAAGTGGAGGAGAAGGGTTGATTTGGGGAGGGAAGCAAAGAAAGGTGTTAAGGAGAGTAGTATCTCGACTTGTATCAGAAAGTGAAAGCTTGGGAAGCTTGCAAGAGATGGAAGCTTTTGAGAGAGCTTGCAAAGTTACCTTTCTGAGAGTGTAAGTGTAGTATATTTCTCTGACCGAGACTTGTTGTTCGGTGGAAATAGGTAAGACCTATTTATACAAGTCGAGATTGAAACATACCCTGGCCTCATGAAGGAAGAGAGTAAAGGGTGAAATAATGGGAGGAGGTAGTAACCGCATGGTTTAATGGGCGAAAACGTTTTTCACCATTATTTCCTCTTTATTTGACCGCTTTATTCCTTTTCACGCTTTCTTAATGTGAGCGTAGTGTACGCCGCATCTGTGACCGGGCCAAACCAAAACCCTAAAGAAGCATCCCCCGCCTTTGTGTTGATAGCGGCTTGGAAGTATGGCGTGTGACACGTGTTGGCATGTGCCAATGGCACGTGCGGCCATGTTGACCTAGTTGCAAGTCTTGCAAGCCTAGGGCGCTATGTTAGGCGTGGGCCCAAGGCATAGCGGCTTGGAATTTGGCGTTGTTGCCATGGTGCGCAGGGTGCAGCTTGGTTTGGCATGGTTGCCATGGTGCGCAGAGTGCGGCTTGGTTTGGCATGGTTGCCATGGTGCGCAGTATGCGGCTTGGTTTGGCATGGTTGCCATGGTGCGCATATGCGGCTTGGTTTGGCATGGTTGCCATGGTGCTTGCAGAGCGGCTTGGTTTGGCATGGTTGCCATGGTGCGCAGAGTGCGGCTTGGTTTGGCATGGTTGCCATGGTGCGCAGTATGCGGCTTGGTTTGGCATGGTTGCCATGGTGCGCAGTATGCGGCTTGGTTTGGAATTAGGGTTCTGTGTTGAAAACCCTAATCTGGTATTTTGAAAAATACCCCTATTAATTATTTACACCTGAGTTAAATGCTCTTAGTTAATGTGTTGCGGGTAACACAAGGTCATGGGGTTTTACGATTTTACCCTTGTCTAAAATCCACCATCAACATTAAGTCCCCCGCTTAGCTCTAACAGGGCTTTGTTGCGGGTAAGCATAAGATGGTGACAAACTATTAACAACAAACCGCAAAGAAAATTGAAAGAGGCTTGTCTCGACCTTTATAAATAGGATTTGGAATCCTTGCCTCGTAGTTTTGCACAAATCGGGAGGTCGGCACAATTAGTGGGCCGTGCAGCTTGGGCGATGTTGGGAAGTTGGCGCAATTGGTGGGGCCGGTCTAATCTTGGAAACCTTGCTTGCAAGCGTTACTTGGGCGACATTGGAAAGTCGGTCTAATCTTGGAAACAATGCTTGCAGGCGTGAATTGGGCGGCATTGGGAAGTCAGTCTAATCTTGGAAACAATGCTTGCAGGCGTGACTTGGGCGGCATTGGGAAGTCACCTAATCTTGGAAACCATGCTTGCAGGCGTGACTTGGGCGACCGTTGGGAGGTCGGGCGCAATTGGTGTGGCTTGGTGCAACTTGGAAGTCGTGCTTGCAGCGTGACTTATGTAGAGAGGGAGTAGGCGTTTCTTTAGACAGCAAAGTTTCCTTATTTTGCTTTACTTTACGTGCGGCTTCAATTAGGGCATTGTTCATGCTAAGATCTGAAAGCGTTACGTCCCTCATTGCTTCCTTTCCTTTTTTAGAATCCCGTATTTATTCCGAATGCAAACGCATCATATTCCTTCACTACAAAAAAATCCTAGCAAAGGCCACTAAAATCTCACAACTACCTCAAAAAATTAGTTGTCAAATGCTTTCGGAACTAGTCAATGGAAACTACTAGTTCCCCTATACTTCGGCAACAATTTTATCGCAATTATTACTTTTATTAGTTTCTGAATTCTTTAGCAACACATATATGACAACTTCATAAAATATGCTAATAGCCTAATGCTTTCGAAACTAGGGAAAGGCAACTGCTAGTTCCTATATACTTCCGCAACAGGTTAATCGCAACTATTTTTTTCATCAGTTTCCGAAAACGTCCGCAACAAACATAGGGCAACTATATAAAACGCGCTAGTAACCTCATATTTAAACAACAAAAAATACCAACCAAGGCCACATTAGTTTCCTAAACACCAGCAACCTCAAATTGCCAAAGGTTTGAGCAACACAGTAATACCAAACTATATTACGTTAATTGTTAAGCCTTATCCGACCATTAAAACTCCACATATACAAGAAAGTTTATTTTGTAATTTCAAAAGGTCATTCTTCTACGATTAATACAAATTATTATCCAATGCAAATAAAGTTTTTCATACAATTTACATACAATGAAAAAGTGATTAAAGAAAAGCTGAAACAACACAGTTAAATGTACCAAACTCCCTAACCAAATTTCGTGGTGTACACTTCCCACAACATCAAACAAAGAAGCTCATAGCATTAAGATGGAAACAGCGGGAGATTGATTTTATACAACAACAACCAAGCCTTTAATCCCAATCCAGTTGGGGTCTGCTAGAAACAAAACCCATGAAAATCCAGGTCGAAAATTGACTTTATAATTGAATAACATCTGAATACTCTTGTTTTATTGGATAAGAAGGATACATTTTTTAATTATGCAATGGAAGTTACAGATGTGTTGTCATCCAGACAAGATGTTTAACACATACAGGTCTACAAAATGGTTTTGTCATCCAGATAAGATGTTTAATACATACAGGTCTACAAGACGAAAATGAGGTAAACTTCTGTGTGGTAGAAGCAAAAGATTGTAAGTCTGTTTAAAAGACGACATGTACACAGGTCAAAAGGGAGGCAGTATTGAATACGTATAGAGTACCACTCCCTTGTATTGTCACCACTGCCAATTCCAAACAAAACAATAATCCTTTGTCTCTGGATCATAACTTTAACATACTTACCATTTAACACGAGGATTTTGGCAGTAGCATTGTTGGCGTAGTCCATGATAATGACCATATGATAATATTCCAATGTGACAGACGTTACGGCAATCTTTCAGTGTGACAGAGGTTTCGGCAGTTGGACTTTTAGAGCATTACTTCTGGCACTGAGAACAAAAAACGTAAAACATTAGTGTTTCGATATATAGAGATTTTTCAAAAAAAAATTAGAGGCTCTAACATTAGTCTCGGAGTACTTCATTTGTCATGTTCCAACCAAAGACTTCCAAAACCACTGAGTGGTATTTTATGGCATTCTTGTACTATCCTAGTCTTGTATCGGCTCTAACAAGTGATACTTTAAGCAATAAAGGCATCTCAAAAGAGATGTGTCATTTGTCCGGAGCTTCAAAATGGGAAGTCGACATGGTAATCTTCGTCATACAATGTACCCATCCAATATCAATATGAGACCTGCCATCCTCCCAAACTGCACATCTTTGTGCATAAAAAAATAATTGATCAACATGAACTTAGTAACCATCAACTTGAAACAAATTGCCTCAAAAGAACATAAACAACACACTTCAGCAGTAGTTAGAGATAACAAGTTTTCAAAAATGTTTCTTAGTTCCATTACCCATTATATCATTTTCAACTCACACAATCCATTTCAAATCCAATGTCTCATAAGAGAATCTACGTTCTGTGTCACTCAAGTCATACAATGTATAAGAAAACATAAGAAATTCAATCTGTCTTTACACAAATGGAATGAACCTATGATTCTGCATTCGTATAAAAAAAAAAAAAAGTGAGTGATGCATTTGAGGGTTAGTTCTAGTGCTGGTCTTTGTAAACCAATGCAATAAGGTTATAGCTACAGTTATATCTACAAAATTTCAAGTAGTCAAAGCACTTCCTAACAACAGTTTGCACTAGCACAATTACACAAATTGTAATCAACAATTTATGCTTATATATGATAGACAATTGGAAATTTCAGTAAACAATTCATGGCATGAGACGCCAAGTGTACATTAAAAAAACTTTAAGCATCTAAAATTCTAAATATACCTTGAGGCTTGAGCAGCTTTCCGCCAAGGCGTGCGTACTTCACCACTTCAGTTAAATTCTAATAACAAGTATGTAGCATAACTCCTAAACAACACCAACACCTAGAGTTCCTAGGGACAGAAAAATGAAATAAATGCAACAATCTGGGATGAGCCCTGTAATCAGGGATGGATCGAATGCAACTATGGAATGAGTTTCACACAACAATTTCATCATGAAGACAAAAGCTTGCTTTCGCAGAACACCCATGTTCCAGTTACAGCTCTCATTCCAACAGCAACAAATTCTAATGTTTGAATTACTCCTGTCCTGTCCTGTCCAGTGGAAACTAAGAAAAGCCATATGAACTGGTCGATAATCCTCTTTCTGAAAATAACAAACCCCAAGTGTTAGTCAGTCGATAGTTATGCTCCCTATGTTGTTAGCGAGCTACTGTTGAAAAGAGGTAACAAAAGAATATATTTTTCCTAATTTAGAACTGAAAGGAAACAAGTGTGAGCACTAGTATACTATCATAACTATTCATTTTCCACAGACTACCAGATCGACCTCTATTCAACCCATTAGATCTCTGTCAAACCTAAGACAATGGGATGTATAAAAAAACCAAAGGAACACCCAAAAAAGAAGCTATTTAACATAAAAAGTACTATCGCCTCAAACACCTAATACACATATCAATCTGATTAGTAGTTATCAAATCAGCAAATTACAATTCACGAATTTTGTACATTGAATCTGTAAATCTTCTCGTGGGAAACCAAAAATCAGGTTCAAATTATGAACCAAACAGTCAAACCCCCACATTATTTAGCTAAACAATGACTCGAGATTTATTAACTAATAAAATTCTCAAGTTCATCTTCTTACCCTCTTTCAAACAACCTCGTTTAGAATCCAGACTCCATCTGAAACATAAACATAAATCGAGTTCATCAATGTCGAATTAACCAAATCTGAGAGAAACTCTTAGAGTAGTTTTGTCAAATAGATTATAAGCGAGTGTAAATAGAGATATGGAATGTCAGAAAACTAAATTGAAATGGAACCCAATTGTCAGCAGAGAAAAGCATATTCAGTCAAATCCGAGAGAAACTCTGTGAGTAGTTTAGTTTCAGCTGCAGATGGATATCCAAACATCCGAATCCTTCAACCAAACCAAAACCCACGCCTAATTCCAACAAAATAAAAACCCAATTAACAAATCAATTTAATTCCTTCGATCATTTCTGAGAACCTAATGGGATCCATAAGAAATTTTAGAAACAAAGATGGGAACCGACACTAAAGCTTCAAAAGATTGAATCCACCTAAAATCGTATTCAAAGTAAATAGATGAACATATCAAACTTACTTACCAGATTAATGGATTTCTACAGTTACAATCAGATAACCTCTGATTTCCTCCACTAGATCGAGATCATAATTTGTATATGATTTGAATACGGAAACATTTTATGGGTAATTCGGATAACAACATACTTAGCATTAATATGAAGTCAGATTCCAAATCGGGTTAAGGATTTGACTGGGAAATCAAATTCTTTTATGGGTTTTTAATGGGAAGGATTTTGTTGCCATCGTGGTTATTGATGATGATTTTTTTTTTGTCGAACAAAAATCATTCAGATTCGAAGATGGGTTTCGGTTAGGGTAGATTAAAAACTAAGAGAAATTTTGGGTTTTTGATTTTGGTGAGAGAAAGTTATCTTCTTGTTTGATTATCTTTTGGTGGTGAATGGGGATGAAGTTCGGTCTGTTGGGTTTTTACATGCTTAAGTCGAGAAAACGAAGAAGAAACATTATAAGCAAAGATGCCGCTAGGGTTCCAGGGGAAGGAAAAGAACTTTAGTGAAATTTTAATTGAAAATTTCGCGGGGTTTAGTGCGCCAAAACTTAGTTATCCCGCCAATAAAGATTGCAATCGTACATCTTGACGAGTGCATACGGATCAGTGAGTTGTCATAGTTTTCTGTCGTTAGATTTGAAAGAGAATGGACTAGATGTAAAAGTATACGGAAGGGATTTGATTTTTCGGTGAAAAAAAATTTGGTGGGACTTTAGAGCCCCAGAATTTAATGGATAACGGAATATGTACGCTTCAAACAAAAAAGTAAAAAAGTAAAAAAAAAAAAAAAAAAAAAAAAAGGAAATTTACATCACAAGTGTAAGCACATTTCAATTGTATTTGTGCCGCGTGTTTATGGCTTGGTCAATGGCTTGGACAAGATAATTGTATCATCAATCAATAAAATCCCGGTTGCTTAAAAAAAGAAGAAGTAATGTCGGGTTGTTATGTTACTGGATAAAATTGACGTAACTAAGTGAAGTCGGTGGATGTATTAGGTGAAATTGATGGATAACAGGAAAAGTCGAAGGAATCTGAGTGAAGTTGAGCAAAGTCGAGCGACATTGGATCAGATTCCAAAGAAATTTATGAAATCCGGGTGAAGTCGGTGAAATTGATCAGTAAGATCGATAGACATTTGATGAAATTAATAGATAGTCAGGGAAATAGATGGAATACCGATGAAAACGAGTAAGGTCAAGCAATATAGTGTAAGCTTGATGGATAACAGGTAAAATGAATGTGGTCAACAAAAATTTCGGTGAAAATGGTAAAATAACAGGAGAAACCAGTGAAATGTGAGTGTAATTCAGTGTGGCATCTCTATGATTCGTCAAAATATTCACCCGACTCAACAATTTGTTCGTTCTCGTTGTATATGCTTGGAGATTTTCGTAAGTCGAAACCAATGATATATAGCCTATGATTTCTATTGGCCGAATAAATAACAAATGGATTCTTGTTAACATCTTTTGTGTGAATTGGCTGATGCTCATTTTTGTTCAATTTTATTGGACATGCTTAGACATCTACATAAGCTGATTCCGAGATAGATTTATCTATCTCTTTGATTCGAGCGGTCTCATAATTTTATTTCTTGAAATTACATAAGTCAGTTTTAAAAAAAACCATTGACTCTAACATTACATAATACAAATTTGGGGAAAGTACGTCCAAGTTTAAGATATTTCTTCAATCTCATTGGATATGTTTATGGATTTACTCAATTTGATCTCGAAACAAATTTACTTGTAAGTCTCCGTAATTTGTCCAAATTTATTTGACATGTTGAAAGATTTACATAAGTTGATGGTAATTTCTTGAGATTGAATTTACATCAAAACACCTTGTATAATAAAAAGATAAACTCAGAATTATAAACCTAACCTTCTTCACAAAGCCGCCACCACCACACTTCTTTCTCTTAAATATCCTCTGAGTTTAACTATCTTCCTCGAGAAAGATTCATCAAACTTTATGGTCATACAAATCAATTCCAAGACAAATCATAGACTCCACAATTTGCTCGTTCTTATTGATTATGCATAAAATTTATATAATTCAGTTCCAAGAAAGATTCATCCAAGTCTAGAATTATTTCGATCTCATTTGATATGCTTAGGGATTCACACCCATCCCTATTACTTGTTCAAAAGGGTATTAGGAATTTTAGAGTCGTGGAATCTGATGAGTTTTTAGGCCCAAAATACATATCGTGTCTCGCGGAGACGTGTGTTAGGAATCGTGGCATCATGACCAGCGTGTCTCGTAGGGACGTATGGTAGAAATGGTGGCTATAATTGCCTTGTCAACCAATTAATGGCTGAGTTTTTCTCATGAGAGTTGATTTTGATCTGTGAGGGTTAAATTGCGTCTTTCTGAAATGTGGGATAAGGCTGAGGTTGTCTTATAGCAACCAGGATTGAGGTTAGGGCCAAACTCGAATTTTAGCGATCATGGTTGAAATCGAGTTTTTTGTAGCGAAGGCTGAAGTTAAGGACATGCTTGTCTTTTAATAACGAGGGCGGAAATCAAAGATGAACTTGTCTTTTGGCGACGAGGGCTGTAGTCAGGGCTGAACTTGACTTTTGGTGACGAGGGGTGTAGTCAGGGTTGAACTTGACTTTTGGTGACGAGGGCTGCAGTCAGGGATGAACTTGACTTTTGGCGACGAGGGCTGTAGTCAGGGATGAACTTGACTTTTGGCGACAAGGGTTATGATCGACGTCGAACTTCTTCTTTTAACAACGAGGACTGAGATCGAGGTTGAACTTCGTCTTTTCACGACAAGGGTTGTATTCCATCTTTGAAATCTTCTTTACGCGTTAAGCAAACTCCAAAATGGCCGTTTTGTGCCCCTATTGCTCGAACTTTAATAAAATGACCATTTTACCCCTGATATGTTACTAAATCAAAATGACTTTTCTCCTCTAGTGATGAAATGACCGTTTTTTCCATGGTATGTAAAATTTCCAATTTATCTCTGACATCAAAATTTACCTAAAGTGACTATTGTACCCTTCGTCCAAATTCCACCATTTATAAAAAGGATAATCTCGAGTTATGTGGTCTGATTTTGCATGGTTTCTACAGGCAGGTACCAATATTAGCGAAATGGGTACCATTTCACAAAAAAAAATAAAATTATATTACATCAAGAAGAAAATTATATTCTATCCCGACCGTTGAACCACCCAAATAGTATCCGTCTCGTTGATTTTGATACCACCTTTAGTAATTTTGTGATTTTAATTCTCAAAAAAAAGAAAAAACCTAGCTGGTCGAAAATTCAACAATTGTTTTCTTCAATTATTTAAATTTCCTATACGAGATTTTAACTCACATTTAAATTTCTTATACGAGATTTTGACTCTCTCAAATTCATTAGTCATATTTCGCATTTCTTTTTAAAGTCGACAACAAGTTCCTAAACAATTTTTATTTATATATTTACGGTAGTGCTATTCAACTCCCTCTTTTCCATCTTCCTACGATTTTCTTTTTTATAGGAAAGAAGATACATTAACAACTTTAAACTAGATTTACATAAGAGGAGTATTTCATGAAATCTCCAAACTCGTGAGCGGAGACTCGATCCGCGACATCCTACCAGAGAGTCAGGCTCTCGGCCAACGGGGCTAACCCCTGATGGGTACCTCCCTACGATTTAAATCCCACATTTAGGGAATTGAATGTAAATCTAAATCTAGATATGTGGTCTAGATTGTAGGGGGTGAATAGGGAGATGGAAAATTCGGAGGTGAATAGCATTTCCGGTATATTTAATACTTATTTTTATTATTTTTTTAAATTTCTTTAACGTTTAAAATTAATACGAAATGAAATACCGTGTATCCAAAGTCTTCTCCACCGACGTGTAATAATAATTTAGTTGGCTTTTATACTAATACTATGTATGCTAAAGAAGAGAAAAAAATAGTCTTTTCCACCCACTCCTCTTCCCTTCTGAATGGTAAAAAATGGTGGCACATCATAAAAAAAAAAAAAATCAACAAAACCGCACCATCTAATTTTTTCATTATCCCCTCGAGATTGAAACAGGTGGCAAGAAACACGTCTACGGACCAATAGTATACCATCAATCTTTAGTGGTGTTTACACGTGGTAGTAATCAGCCATTAGATCTTCTTCTACCAATCACTTGGGCGTCGGTTTTATTATAGTCGTCCAGCCTGCTACACCGTAGTATGCCTTTACCGATATAATCAGTGTCTCTCTGCTCTCTTATCTTCTTCCTCCTATTTTCTCACAAGCGAAAGAAAAATCCTAAGATCTAACACCCATCCATAACCAGTAAAACTGTTTCATACCAGCAACAGCTAATATCATTTTTTCGTGTAACAAAAAATCATTAGATGATGTCTTTTGACCTGGTTCTTAAATCTTCTATATAGTCAAATACTCAGTTTTTCTGTATAAGAAAGTAATAAACCTAATCTCTCTTTGATTTTAGTATTTTAAAACGAATAAAAAGGTGAAGAAAGTTTCGTTAAAGATCCACTTTTTTCGAAGAGTAGTTCTAGAGTCTAGACCACCTTTTTGGAAATGGGTATTGATGAATTGGTTAATTTCTGAACTACTGGAATTCGTTGAAGGGGTATCAACGTGGTCTGGTAAGGAATCCGCAGCTCCCATAAAAAGGTAAATTTAGTTTAGTCTTCATTGTGTTTTTTTCTATAAGTTTTCCAATTAAAATCTGCCATGAACTAGCTAAAGCTTAAAGATTTCTAATTGGGTTTCAACAGCGAAGTGCAGGTAGAGATTCACTGAGGGTCAAGGATGATGTGCAAGTATTTGTTGAAGTGATGAAAACGAGGGAGATTTGATAGTTTATGTTGTTGTGTGGACGATTGTTTTGAAGAACTGAAATTATTGGAGTCATTTCGTGATGTTTTAAATACCCGAAATCTTCAAATCAAATCCGAAAATATGAAGGAGTTTAAGGATGTACAAGAGATAACACCTTTACCTAAGCTAAGTCTCATCTATTATTGGTCATTTGATTGGTTTTGATAGTGTTACTAACTTATTTTGTTGGAATTCTTGATTTTCTAGATAAGAAAATGATGTCTGCGGTAAAGCCTGGGGATATCTTGTTAAATCCTGCATCTCTAAACTGTGTACGTTTAAGATCTCTATTTCTCTAAGAGTTACTGTTTTTAATATCTAACCACCATTATTAGGTTCATATTAAGTTTTATGTAGAGTCATCTGTTCCTTTATAGTACATCATTTTAACCTTGCAATAATTGAAATGGTTCTCACATGATTGTGCTAGCCTTAATTGTTGTTTTTGAATTTTAGTTGATTAGAAGTTTAATCAGCAATGAACAAGTGCATTTTTCATGAATTTGAATAAAACTTATGTTTTTTATGTCTTTGACAAATATAACAAGAGTGTTATCATTGGGAAGGCATTCAATTCCACTTATTGTTTTTTTTCCTAACATATGCTCAATTATTTTGTCCCTTGTGGGCCTGTGGCTTATCCTGTGTTACTGTGTCGTGTTGTATAGAGAGAATGTTGTCATATAAATTCGAATGTGCCGTTAAATGTATTTCGAATTTGGCTTGTTGTCCTTGGCTCCTTGCCAAGATAATCTGGTTGTTTACTTAAGATGGTTCAAACTAGTGGTTCTTTGGTAACCTTAATCTAATTCAATATCTATAATTTACTATTCACTGGATACCATCATTTTCTTTGGTAACAAACTGTAAACTATTCACTGGATACCATCATTTCATCTAATCCATTTTTTTTGTGTGGCTTTTGTGCTGCAGTGCCTCTCTCGGGAATGACCATTTGTTTCACCTGACCAAGCAGCATTGTACCATCAAATTGTGATCAATTCCCCCCGCCCCACCCCCACCCTTTTTCTTTCTTTTTTTTTTTTTTGGTCATCTCTAGTGGATATCTTTGTTGTAATTGAAAAAAAAATGTATTAGTATTAATTATCAATAAAATTGACCTTCTGAATTCATATTTGTGGTTCAACTTTATTTGTGGAATTTATTAATTATTGTTATTAATTTTGTCTTAATTTTGTGTATGGACACAAGTTATGGCACTGCACCCTATGAATGTATTAATGTTGCTTTATAACCCAATGTTTGGCACTGCGTTTTATGAAATTTGCATTGGCGGTATAAATGTTTGACCAACATTCTTTAATGAATGTTTGGCGCCTGGGAACTACAAGCAGATGCCTAGGAACTACAAAATATTAGTTAGGCAAGTGCCTGGGAACTATAAAAAACCTAATTACCTTTAGCTCAACTTAATTGTGGAATGATCGAGGAACTATCTACCACCTACAACTTAATTGCTTTAACATACGGCAATTATGAATATACGGTAAATGACTACTACCACATTAAATTGCAAAATAAATTCACAACTATATATATATATTGTTGCCATAAAGTTTGGCAGTGCCTAACAACTACAAAAGTTTAGTTGTTAAAAAGGTTGGCAATTAACTAACAATTACAAAAACTAGTGGTTCAATCAATTGCATTTAACAAATCATGTGTTTGGCAACTACAACCGAAGTTGCCAAAAGTGCACATAGCAACTAGGAATGTTTAGTAGTTGCCTTAACATTTGGAAACACCCCATACGGCAACTTAAGCTCCTCAACTAACATTAGTTGCCTTTCTAATTGGCAACTCAAATCTCATCTTAGGCAACTAAATTAGCATGGTTGCCAATGGTCAGGTTTTTTGTAGTGCTTGTTTGAGAAAAGATTCTTCTTGTTGGATTTCTCTCTTTGTCATGTCGCGCAGATTCGAGTCATCTTCTAACCAGTCAGGTTCTCCGGATGAGGGCGCGAGGTCTGATTCTTGCATGAGCGTCCCAACAAATGTTATTCGGGTTAAGAAAATCATACCGGTATGTTTTCTTCTTCTTTGGATTGACACACACTTTAATGCTTGTTGTGTAAATGGGAGAATTTCCTTGTGCGAGATATCCTGTTGGAGCATGCGTCACCTTTGTTATCGACGAGGATGACCTAGTTGTTCCTCTTCCTTCAGTCCGACCTTGTTGATCGCTGCCAGATTTAGAGAATGCCGATTTAGGGCTCTCTTGTCACGAATACCCTTCTGCAGTTCATCGTTTGGGACTCGTATGAGGTGTCTCTCCTCCAATTATCGGAATGTTGGTGGTTTCTTGGTGCGGAAAGAATTCGTAGCCCTTTATACGAGGATATGGAAAACGTATGGCCATATTGCTACCGTGAACGTGGTGAAGTGCCGCTCGTCCGCGTTGGTTTCCGTAGTGAATCGTCTTACAAATGATTGTTGAGATGGAGAATGTATCCATTCATGCTTTGTTGTGGAGTCGACCATTCAAAAGTGGGAGAACATGGTGTTTACCGCGCGAGTCTTTGGAATTTAACGTTAGTTGTTGCGGACCGCCTCAATATTGTGAAGGTTGACAGGTGGTATTCTTGCACGGTGTGATTCACCGCCACGAAAGCCATCTTTGGAAGAAGAGGAAATTTTTGGCCCCGGAGTCTCGGAAGATTGAGGAGTTAACTCGAGATTTAAAGAGTAGGACCGAAAGATATCATGGCCGATTGAAGATGATATTTTGTAGGGATTATAATTTACTAGATGGGCTTTTCTGATTTGCATTATGAGATTCGAAGGCTCCCCTTTCTCTTTTTTTTTTTTTTTTTGAAGAAAATAAAGAGATTCTGTTAATCCATTGGCTTTGTATTGAAATTCGATAACTGGTAAGAAAGAAAGTAAAAGCGGAGAAAATGCCCCGGACGTTCACACTTTTGATGTAGCATGTTGCGAGGGAATGATCGGGCGTAGTACGCCTTTAGCCATTTTCCATTGATAAGCTGTCTCTAGCTTTCCCCCATCTTCTTTGATGATCTTGTAGTAACCGCCGTTATATGCTTTAGTGATTATGTACGGCCCTTCCCATTTGGGAGAAAACTTTGGTGCCGATGCGTCTTCTTTGGATGTGTTTGGCGGTTTTTAGCACCGGATCTCCTTCCTTGAAAACCCCGGGGTTTTACATGGTCATTGTACGCCCGGAAATCCTGTTCTCGTATATTTGCGCATGTTCCTCCGCCCTGATCTTTTGGAGTCTAGAGTATCCGATTCGCACTCGGCATTGAGTGATTGCTTCGTTCCACCGGGGTCCGCCGGCGCCTTTGCAATTACGCGGATGGGATCTTGATTTATGCCTGGGAGGATTGCGTCTGTACCGTAGACGAGGGAGTAAGGAGACACGCCGGTGGAGCTTCTAGGAGATGTTACAGACGCCCCGCAGGGCCATTGGCAATTGCTCATGCCGGGTTCGGGATTGCCATGTACTTTGTCCGGTGAGGATTCGGATCGAGTCTTGTTGGTACTTTCGGCTTGCCCATTTCACGAGGATAATAGATGGTAGAAGACTTGTTTGATTCCGTACCTCTCAAGTAGTTCCCGTACTTGCTTGTTAGCGAAAGGTGTGCCGTTGTCGGTGATGATGTGTTTAGGTACGCCAAAACGGCAGATGATGTGCTCCTTGATGAATGCCGCGATTGTGGCTCAGTGGTTCCTTTCGGCGAGACGGCCTCAACCCACTTGGTAAAGTACTCGGTCGCGGTTATTATGTACTCATGTTGTTTTGAGGATGGGGGTTGATCTTCCCGATGATGTCGAGTCCCCAGTGTAAAAATGGCCACGAGCTACTTATTGCGTGCAAGGGTGTTGGAGCGTGTGGATGAGGTTTCCATGAATCGGCATTCTCGGCATTTACGAACGAAGGTAGCCGCGTCGTCTTCCATGGTCGGCCAAGAGTACCTCTCGTGTATCTGCGGGAATAATTTCTGTTTTCCTTGGTGTTCGCCTTCGTGCATCTCTCTTAACATAATCGGGACCTCTGTGTCATCCAAACACCTTAGTAGGCCTCCCCCGAAACTCTTGCGATATAAAACCCCATCATGGGACACGAACCTTTTGGACTGTCTTAGTTTGGACGCATCCTCTTTGTTAGTAGGAAGAATGCTATCGCGAAGGAAAGTGATGTGACGGCTCCCGCCAGTCCCAGCATGGGCTGATGTTGAGGATTTCTGGACCGACATGGGGCGCCCGGCAATTTGGACACGCTTTTGGAGCAATCGGGATTGGGTTTCCATCTGCGGCCGATAGTATCCAAGTCGTTGTAAACGACGGTGAGAGTTACCACCGATGTTATCCTGGACTTCAAAGATGAATACGTTCAAGCCGCTGCTGTGCTTCCTCTTTCCCGAGACACCTTGGACGAGAGATCCGTCTGGATTTCGGCGTCTGAGAACACCTTGAAGCATAAAGAAATTCCGCAAGGTCTTGGAGTCGACCTTCCCTTGAAAGAGTGAGTTGTTGAGTTCTTGAATGATAGGAGTTCTACAATCGTCATCTTCGGCTTTCTCGGAGTTGTGAAAGCCACGTTGAAGCTATCGTTCGCCGTTTTACTGTCAGGGTTTCCTCAGTCCCTTCAAACCGCAACTTTGAGGCTAGCGTAGCTAAGCAGTCGGCATGCTTATTGCTGCCACGGCTGACATGTGATGGTTGCTTCAAATAAATAATTGAGTAGTTTTTGTGCTTCAGCCCGTATGGTGCCAAAGGCAGTTCCTTGAATGCATAGATCCACGTTTACGGTTGATGAGTAACTTGGAATCTCCTCTTATCTCCAAACGCGTGGCCCCGACTTGTTTAGCTAGTGATAGTCCGATGAGGAAAGCTTCGTATTCACTGAGTTATTGGTGCACGGAAAGTCTAGCTTGAAAGAGTGCGAAAGACTTCTCCAAAGGAGATACTAGTAAAACACCCGCTCCTCAGAGATTAGTCTTTGGGGTGGAAGAGCCGTCGAAGAACAAGAGCCACGTTTCTTCTTTGACTAAAAAGATATCTGGAAGATCTCCCGGAGATCTTCGTAGTCTACGGTATCTTCCCCAGGAATGCTTTGTTATGAGTCCGTGACTTGTCCCTTTATGGCCCTTGGGGAGACGCACGTTATGTCGAACTCGACAGTGCTAGAGCCATTTAGCCGGCCTTCCTATCGAGCCGGTTTCGAGAGGAGAAACTTTGCTGTGGTCTGATTTGGATACTAGCACCACTTTATTGGAGAGGAGGTAGTGCACGAACTTCGGATGGAATAAATCGATTGCTAAACACGCCTTTTCCGCTTTGGGGTATCACGAGTTCGCGTCTCTCAACGTTCGAATGAAATAGTATATGGGGTATTCCATTCCTTTGTCGTCCTCTTGTGCGAGGAGAGCTCCAACGGCGAGATCGCTAAAGGCCGTGTAGAGACATAGTGGTTTCCCTCGCATAGGAGGCTTCATGATGGCTGGAGAGGACAAAGTGTTTGCCGGATCTTCTAGTACTCTTTTCTTTGAGGCGTAGCCCATGCAAAATTCGCTCCTTTCTTTAGCAGAGGAGTAAACGTAGTGGTGAGTTGTGCCATCCCTGGTATGAAGCGACGAATGTAGTTTACCTTGCCCATGAAACTCTGGAGCTCCTTTACTGTTCGTGGTGGCGGCATCGTGAGGATAGCTTGCGTTTGACCGGATCAACTTTTATTCCTGCGGCCGTCACTTGGAATCCCAAGAATTTCCCGAAGAGACACCAAAGGCGCATTTCGGAGGATTCATCTTCAACTTGTATTCGCGGCATCTTTCGAACACTTGGCGCGGCGTTTACTGGATGATCCGCTCGAGTCTTTGATTTAACCACCACGTCATCTACGTAATCTTCGACTTGCTTGTGCATCATATCGTGGAAGATGGTAGTCATGGTGCGTTGGTAAGTAGCGCCAGGCTTCTTGAACCGAAAGGCATTACGGTGTAATAGAAGTTTCCGAGAGGGGTACGGAAAGCGATCTTACTTGCGTCGTGCTCATACATCTTTATCTGGTTGTAGCGCTATATCCATCCATGAAAGAGAACATACCATGCCCACTGGTAGCATCTACCAAAGATGTCGATGTTAGGTAGCGGAAAATCATCTTTGGGGCAAGACTTGTTCAAATCTGCGAAATCGACACAACATCCCGATCTCGACCATTCTTCTTTTAATGGGAACGATATTGGCCAACCAAGTAGGATGATGAATAAGCCCGATGAATCCAATGGCTAGTAATTTTGGACCTCCGCCTTGATTTGTTCTTCTACATCATGTCTGAATTGTCTTGGAGGCTGCTTGACCGGGTTTGGATCCGGGTATCACATGCAGATGGTGGGTGACCGATTTTCCATCCAAGACAGAATTTCTTCATAAGTCCATGCGAAGACGTCCCCGATATTCTTTGAGTTGGTCGACTAGCTTTGAGCGTTCCCGCAGATGTAGAGTCGAACTGATCGGAATGGGTCGCCAAGCTCCTCATTCCCTATATTGACAGTTTCGAGTTCGTCGGTGGTTAAGTCGTTCCCATCTTGTAGCTTCACGGGGCGGCCGGAACTTCCTCCTGGTTATTGTGAAGACATTCCTTCTGGCGGAGAGACCGGCCATGGTCTCCCTTGATAATTGCTAACAATGGTGATAATGTGTGAGCTTTCCCTTTTGCTTCGTCTTGCGGTAAGGGTGTACTCTCGCTTGGTGCGGGCACGGGTTACGCCGGTGGCAAGAGATCGGCGAGTCTTCATTCGAGGAGGTGGTGGAAGGACGGTCTCCTCTCCTGGGTATCTCCGGTTGTCGCTATCTCGAGCGATGTCCATTTTGGTAGCGAAAATCGTGAATCTTGGTCGCCACGCCTTTTGAACCCTCCTTCGGCCCATGTGCTTCTCTGCAGATGGCGGGTGCATAGGGGAGACGGAGACGGAAATGCGAAACGACTTCTCCGTTCAATAGTGTTTTCGAGCACTTGTGGTATGTTGAAGGGACGATTTTGAGATTGTGCGACCACGACCTTCCCGATATCATGTGGTAGTCTCGGTTCTTTTTCAATTACTTCAAACTTCACGCTTGATTGGATTGGCCCCTCGCCCGGCTCCAAGTTGATGTAGCCGTATGTGCTAGTTTGGTTGCCCTCGAAATCCGTCATCGTAGTGGGCGTCGACGATCTCATTAGGTCGCACCTTGGCAGCTTTGAGTGTCTTGAGAGTGATGACATTGGAAGATGCACCCGTGTCAATGAGCGCTCTTGAAACTCTATGTTCTTGACGAGAGACGTAACATGCAAGGCCGGTTGTGACCGTCTTCTACCATCATGTCGTCAGTCGGTGAAAACAATATTGTTGGCGGATCTTCCGGGATCCTTGGAGTCCCCGTGGGTGCGAGGAACTAGTGATGCGTTTAGTGCTATTCGGTTGATAGCAGAGAATGTTTTATCCGCTTGGTCCTTGGAGAGGTGCAGCAATTCACATAAGTTTTCTATCAACATGGTCGCCTCCTAGTCCGCGGCTTCCGATCGTGACGAAACCGTTGATTTGAGCACGCTCATTCGGGATATTAGTCCCCGCTCTTGATCTCCGGGGAGCATGGATCACTTGGCCCCGATACTAGATTGATGAGGAAGTCGAGTATCTTGGTAATCGCGTCCTTCATTAGGTCCATGTTTACGGCGTGGATCTCCCGAACACGTATCGGGTCAACCGGTCTTGGGACCTCTCCATTGGTGGTGCCGCTTTGAAATTGAGGAGTTATCATGACCTTGGGCGGGATCCATGTTTGTGGAGATTGCCCGATAGCCGACCATGCTTGCGCGAAATTTGCGGATGGGAGCTAGAACTTGATGTTGTAACCAAAAGATCAATCCTCCCATTGTGGTCGCCAATTGTTTATGGGTGAAAATCGTTTTCTGGGATTTCCGGTAATTTCGGTGAGTGAGTGAGAAACTGATTCAAACCCTAAACAAATGTGCTGCATGTGAGCACTTTATAGGTTCGAGAGATCGATTCCGTACAAGTCCGGCCCTAAACCAAGAAATGGCCGTTCCCAGGACTTGTTTCGGTCACAAAGTGGAGGAGAAGGGTTGATTTGGGGAGGGAAGCAAAGAAAGGTGTTGAGGAGAGTAGTATCTCGACTTGTATCGAAAGTGAAAGCTTGGGAAGCTTGCAAGAGATGGAAGCTTTGAGAGAGCTTGCAAAGTTGCCTTCGAGAGTGTAAGTGTAGTATATTTCTCTGAATCGAGACTTGTTGTCCAGTGGAAATAGGTAAGACCTATATATACAAGTCGAGATTGAAACGTACCTGGCCTCATGAAGGAAGAGAGTAAAGGGTGAAATAATGGGAGGAGGTAGTAACCGCATGGTTTAATGGGCGAAAACGTTTTTCACCATTATTTCCTCTTTTATTTGACCGCTTTATTCCTTTTCACGCTTTCTTAATGTGAGCGTAGTGTACGTCGCATCTTTGTGACCGCCAAACCAAAACCCTAAAGTAGCATCCCCGCCTTATGTTGATGTCTCGAGTGTTGGTTGCATCTTGAGTGCAAGTGGCGCTGCTAGTGGCGCGTGTGGCATGTGCGGAATGCCTTGGTGGTAGTTTACACGGTTTGCAAGTTGGGCTACCAGCGTGTGTGTTGGCATGTGCCGATGGCATGTGCGGAATGCCTTGGTGGTAGGTTGCACGGTTTGCAAGTTAGGCTACCCCGGCGTGTGTGTTTGGCATGTGCCAATGGCATGTGCGGAATGCCTTGGTGGTAGGTTGCACGGTTTGCAAGTTAGGCTACCAGCGTGTGTGCTTGGCATGTGCCAATGGCATGCGTGGCCATTAGGGCCGTGACCTTGATAGGGAAACTAGCTAGCGAGCATGTTGGCATGTGCCAATGGAATGCGTGGCCGTTAGGGCCGTGATTTTGCTAGGGAAACTAGCTAGCGAGCATGTTGGCATGTGCCAATGGCATGCATGGCCGTTAGGGCCGTGATTTCGCTAGGGAAACTAGCTATATAGAGAGCATGTTGGCATGTGCCAATGGCATGCGTGGCCGTTAGGCCGTGATTTTGCTAGGGAAACTAGCTAGCGAGCATGTTGGCATGTGCCAATGGCCTGCATGGCCGTTAGGGCCGTGACCTTGATAGGGAAACTAGCTAGCGAGCATGTTGGCATGTGCCAATGGCATGCGTGGCCGTTAGGGCCGTGATTTCGCTAGGGAAACTAGCTAGCGAGCATGTTGGCATGTGCCATTGGCGCGTACGGCCATGTTGACCTAGTTGCATGTTTTGCAAGCCTAGGGCGCTGTGTTTGGCGTGGGCCAAAGGCATAGCGGCTTGGAAGTATGGCTTGCGACACGTGTTGGCATGTGCCAATGGCACGTGCGGCCATGTTGACCCTAGTTGCAAGTCTTGCAAGCCTAGGGGCGTTATGTTGGGCATGGGCCCAAGGCATAGCGGCTTGGAATTTGGCGTTGTTGCCATGGTGCGCAGTGCGGCTTGGAAATATGGCTTGCGGCATGTGTTGGCATGTGCCAATGGCACATGCGGCCATGTTGACCTAGTTGCAAGTCTTGCAAACCTAGGGCGCTATGTTGGGCGTGGGCCAAAGGCATACGGCTCGGAAATATGGCTTGCGACACGTTTTTTGGCATGTGCCAATGGCACGTGCAGCCATGTTGACCTAGTTGCAAGTCTTGCAAGCCTAGGGCGCTATGTTTGGCGTGGGCCAAAGGCATAGCGGCTCGGAAATATGGCTTGCGACACGTGTTGGCATGTACCAATGGCACGTGCGTCCATGTTGACCCTAGTTGCAAGTCTTGCAAACCTAGGGCGCTATGTTGGGCGTGGGCCAAAGGCATAGCGGCTTGGAAGTATAGCGTGCGACACGTGTTGGCATGTGCCAATGGCACGTGCGGCCATGTTGACCTAGTTGCAAGTCTTGCAAGCCTAGGGGCGCTATGTTGGGCGTGGGCCCAAGGCATAGCTGACTTGGAATTTGGCGTTGTTTCCATGGTGCGCAGGGTGCGGCTTGGTTTGGCATGGTTGCCATGGTGCGCGAGTGCGGCTTGGTTTGGCATGGTTGCCATGGTGCGCAATGATGCGGCTTGGTTTGGCATGGCTGCCATGGTGTGCGATGCGGCTTGGTTTGGCATGGTTGCCATGGTCTGAGCGAGGCTTGGTTTGGCATGGTTGCCATGGTGCGTGATGTGCGGCTTGGTTTGGCATGGTTGCCATGGTGCGCGATATGCGGCTTGGTTTGGCATGGTTGCCATGGTGCGCAAGTATGCGGCTTGGTTTGGAATTAGGGTTAGGTTGAAAACCCTAATCGGTATTTTGAAAAATACCCCTATTAATATTTACACAGAGTTAAATGCTCTTAGTTAATGTGTTGCGGGTAACACTAGGTCATGGGGTTTTACGATTTTACCCCTTGTCTAAAATCCACCATCAACACCAACCATCATCTTTTCTCATGTAGGTGGTAATAAAACAGACGTAAGATCCACCAGCACTTCCTCATGTTGAATCTCCACTCCCAGTATAACTCACACAAGTTGATTTATGGAGAAGAAGCCCATCAAACCAAAAAAATCACCCAAATAAGAAATTTCCATTACATCGAGCAGAATTTTTTTTTTCAAGATCTAGAAAAAAAGATGAGAGAGAAAGTAAATACAGAATGATTTATTCTCTCATACTTTTTGACTATATATATGGTCCTTATCCAAAGGGTATTTCGCCACTACAAGGTGACATTTACATCATCCATGACATCAGCCTAGGACCAAACAATAATTTCTAGGACCAAACTATAATTTATATTACCAATTAGGACCTAACAGACACATGACTGGGTCAACAAGACTAGACTCTCTCTAATATATTATTCCTAGGACCTTATGGTATTTCCTACTTCAGTTTTACTAAAACCCTAGGTTACTTACTCCTAACCTGGGCTAACATCTATAACCTGAGCCCATTTAGTCCGAGAGCACGACAAAATTGGATTCCCCAAAGCAAAAAAAAATATTGGTTCTACGTAGATGTGAGACGCAAAAGATGCCTCTGCAATGTTGATGAAAACATGTTGATGTTGGCATGTTGCTTTGGATGTAAAAGAGGTCGTAAGCAAAATAAAAATATTAGCTCTCGTAGATATTGATTAAAGAGAGATCAATATTTTGTTATTCACCGTATTTTTCTAGTCATCGTAGATATTGATACAAGATGTCTCACCGTATTTTTGTTATTCACCGTATTTTTGTTATTGATACAAGATGTCTCACCGTATTTTTGTTATTGATACAACATGTAGATATTTTGTTATTCACCGTATTTTTCTAGTCATCGTGGATTAAAAGACGTCTCTGCAATGTTGATGAAAACATGTTGATGTTGGCATGTAGCAAAATAAAAATATTAGCACTCGTAGATATTGATTAAAGAGAGATCATATTTTGTTATTCACCTTATTTTCTAGTCATCGTAGATATTATTTAAAGAGACTAAATATTGTTGAGTCTAGCGCAGTTCTTTGTTAACCATTGCCGAGATCTAAACCTTGGTAGAAATTGATTGAAGAGACGTATTATTTTTCATATCATGGAAAATTACATAGGAATTGCTATGACATGCAGCTATTTCCCTTCTTTCGCTTATTCATTTCTTAAGAAAATAGTGCATATATTACTTGCATCCCTCCATTTTTTACTTAATAATTCAATTATTTTGGCCGTAAAAATTATTTTGGCCGTAAAAAAATTCCTAAGGTCTGTTCATACTCAAATGGCACGATACATGTAACCAATCAAACTATTCAGAAACCAGAATACATCAACCATGGATGCAAATAATAAACTTAAATTAGATAAAAATTACTTAATAAATTTTCACATACACACTGAAGGGATATATCTTCAATCAATACGAAAACACTAGCTTGCTAAAGTGGATTAACAAATACAAAAATTAAATCTTCGAAACCCTGATTTATGTAGTGGCATTTTATGGTAAAAGAGGCTGTCAATTAAAATAAAAATCTTGACTACCGATTCAGCTGTTTGAAATTGAGACCCTGTCATCCATCCATAATCGAAGTTGACACTATGAGCTGATGGAACTAGAAAACCCAAACGGAACATAGTTACTAAAGGAGAAACCAAACAATTTGTTTACCGAGATTAAGAAGAGCGAGAAAAGGATCTAAGGAAATGGTAGACTTTGAAATCATTAATATCTTAGTTTTTTGAGAGGAGAAATCATTGTGTGAGTAAGTTGTTGCCGATGACCATGTCTATTTGATGTTTTTGCTTCCATTTATGGATCCGGAACATGATTTGTTTAGGGTTAGGTTTCAGATTTTTTCTCTCTGCGCAGCAGCTAAATGTAGGGGAGCAGAAGAAATGAGGAAACTATTCTACTTATATGATTTAGAGATTAATCTAGACTGTTCATATTAGGGGTTAAATTGTAGTCGTCGATCTTTGTTAGATTTAGCGGCTCAAACAAATTTTATGAGTGCCCACGCGTAATGGAGCTTAAATCATTTGACTCGTGTACACTAATTTTGGGTCGAGGCGTCCAAGAAGGATTTTATGGCAAGCAGGGTTATTACGATTGTATTGGTGTTGCATTGTAAACTTTTTTCCCATTGGTTTCGTAACTAGCCTAGTCAAGTTATTTCGTATCATAGGTGCAAACTCTGATGGCCAACAACTAGAAGAAATTATCTTTCTCATTGATGTAGTTCAACTTGGAGAAACATTCGGTAACACAATAGTAAGTGCTTAACTGCTTATTGTGAGAGATTATTACATTTCAGGCGCAATCCAGAAAGCATCTAATAACTGTTAAGGATACGGAGAATATTGGGGAAAGGTGGATTCAGACGCGGATATTCAGATATCTTGTACGATGGGACAAGAGTGGTAGTGAAGGTTCTTAAGAGAGGTGATCAGCATGGTGGAAATGAATTCCTAGTAGAGATGCTTGATCAGTGCAAGAATGAATAATGGTGAGTTTGATTTTCCAAGGGTAAATAATGAGTGTATTGGTGGTCATTCACAAGAATAGTTGATGATTGACATTACTGTCTCAACTTTAGTTCAGTAGTGTTCCTTTCCATCGGAGATCAACGGAAATTGAATTAGACTGCTTTTCCCCCTTTCTTGCTACATCTTACAAGTCGAGATGGGCAGGTAAAATGAAACTTATATATTTTTATAGGATACTGGAAAAAGTAATGAATGCGAGTAATTCCGGTTTACAAAAGATTGGGTGGTCATTCACAAAGAACGGTTCATGATTGACATAATCAATATCACATTATTACTGTCCAAAGGAGATCAATGGAAACTGAATTGAATTGCATTCCAGCCTAGGAGTCATGGACCGCTATAGCCAAGGGCAATATAGACTCTTTTTCACAGTTTGGGAGCCTAATGGAATTCAAATAAGCTGGAATGATTGCAAAACCATAATAGCAATCTATAACATAAAAACACAAACTTTAAAGTGGGATATTGTGTCCTTGAATTGGTAAACCCGTCTCTCGGTACAAAATGCAATATACTACAGTTATCATTAGTAAACCCATCTCTTGGCGCAAAATGGATTTACTATCACTACTGGTACAAAATTGAAGGAATGAGTTTTAGAAATATATGAAACTATATATTGATGATTGAGCTTGAAAATCAAAGATAAATTTAAAATAGAATCCAATTTTCATTGTTAAATTTCACCCCAAAAAGTTAGAACTCTCAGGCATATATGGTACGAAAAACTTCATTCTTTGCATGCTATCTACTGATTCATCTCCTCAAGTAATCTCCTCCTCCAATATGCTCACGGTGAATGACCAGGGGATCCCAGAAACAAAGACGCTTCAAGAATCCGTGGTAGTTACCAGATGCAATACTCTTTATTCTTCAAGTTTACTCCTTGGTTAGATTGGCTAACTTCTTAAAATTCATGATGAAATACCTCACAAGAAAAAGGCAGATCAACAAAGAAAAATCAACCATTGGTGGTACCTGAGAGGATAAGTCATTATGACGTTGTAGACAAAGATGATTGTTGAGGGTTCCTATATAACACCAATAAACCATTCATAATCCTAATTTCTATGATCATCATTTTGAAGATAAGATGAGGAAAAGAGAATTCCAACCAAACAGTGAGTTGAGTTTGGATTATGACTGAAGAGGAAGAATAGATCTAACTTGTAAGAGTGAGGAGACTGCAAGTTCAAAAGTAGTGGTGAAAGAGGCACTCGCTCTATTAGAGGAGATTGTTTATATATGACTCGATTTTACCTGAAACCCTAGGTAACCGACTCCCAAAATATAAACCTAATGCCATTGGGCCCGATAATAGCTACTGGCTTTTAGATGAACCTTCTAGATGCCATACGACTAGCCGATATGGCAAAACTGACTTGGCATCGATATATCCGAAATGATCAAAATGGTAATTGCGCTATGAGTTGGTGCTTTACGTAGTATATGTGGATCCAGGAGCAATTTATAAACTTACTGGAACTTACCATTTATCATGTATGTCTCATACATATCTATACATGAGCAATTTATAAAAGAAAAATACAAACTTTAAAGTAGAAATTACCAGAAACTACTAGTATGCATTCGAAAAGAGTGTGCTTTACGATCCATAATCCCACAGAGACTGATCCATAACATAATACAAACCCTCTTGTATGTATAAACAAAAACAAAAAAGTAAAATAAAATTGAATCTGAACTTGAATTTCATTAAATTTCTCCATAGTTTTAAAATATCAGAAAATGAAACAAAAATAATAAAATAAACCTAAAATAAGTAACTACAATATTGTCTCGACTTTTAGATACACAAGAATCGTTCTTCTTTCCAATGACTGGAGATCACTTGGATTGTCAAGCTCACAGTTTTAGATCTGTCTCCGTTATTCAAGGTCTTCTTGAAGTTATTGGGTAACTTTTGTTCCTTATGTTCCATTGATTTATCTTCTTTCTGGAATGCCTCCGTCTAATTGGTTCAGTGTCAAGGTATAGCCGGTAGCTATGAGAGGATAAGTCATTATGACATAAATGGAAGATGATTGTCCTTGTGCATGTAAGGATAATTCCCTTATTTCTATGATCATTTTGAATACAAAGAGGATGAAAGGATTTCATTGAAGAACAAGAGTAGATCTGGAAGTGTGAAAGAGGAGACTGCAAGAGAAATGAAAGAGGCATACTCTGTCGGTTTAAGGAGGTTTATATATCACTCGGTGTTACTAAAACCCTAGGTCACTAAATCCAAACATGGGCCAATACCTAAACCTGAGCCCATTTCCCAAGTATTAGCTAGCCTTTCGTGTTTCCCATTTCTTGATCCATCCATCTTGACTTGCGAATTGCAATGAGTAAGTTGGGTGTACAAAATAATGGGTGGTATACTGGTAATGGTCATTCACAAGAAGAGTTCATGATTTACGTAAACAATTCGACATTACTGTCCAAGTTTAGTTTGGGTTTTCAGAAGAGATTCATGGAAATCCAATCAAATAAAATTTCGGCCAAGGCTAAGTCATGGACTCGTTATAGCCAAGCGCACTAGAGACTCTTTTTCACATATTAGGAACCTAATGGCAAGCAAATAAGCTTGGCCATTGGTGCTTTAGCCTTTAGCTACCTACTTCCTCTTACCGGAAATTAACTCGTGTGGCACTAGTTGTGTGGGTTGATCTAGGTGGGATGGACTGTCTTACTAAGTACAAGATTAAAGATGAGTTTGGGTTGAGATTGTTGCAAAACATGGGATCGATATTATCCGATCAAATAGTAGTTGGGCTATGAGTTAGTGTTTTCCAGAGGTTCTGATCTTGTCACAACTTGTCGTTGTACTTGATTGTGATCTTGTCACAACTTTAAAACATAGATTAAAATAGAATTTGAACATAATCCACTAACACTAATTCTTCAAATGATACAAAATAATTAAAATAGAATCTGAATTTCATTATAAATATACAAGAATCAATTGTTGTTCTTCCATATGATTAGAGATCACGTGAGGAGAGGTGCGTAGTTGCGGTTACAAAATAATGGCTTGTACTGGTCACTCACAAGAACAGTTCATGATTTAAATAAATTTAGTGTTGGTTTTCAAAGGTATTAGAATACGGGCATCCAAATCAAAACCAATTGGCAATGAGTGGAGAGGCCCTAATAGATTATAAACCGCAGATCTTAAATAACCCAACCATGTGGACTAATAATCTCAACACGCCCCCTCACGTGTAGCCTCGGCGGGTCTTACAAACACATGGACAATTAAATCGGGTGACGCGAGTAAAGGTGCGGTCAACTGACTCGACACAAATAGCCTGCTCTGATAACATATTAGAAATACGGGCATCCAACTCAAACCAATTGGCAATGAGTGGAGAGGCCCTAATAGATTATAAACCGAAGGATCTTAAATAACCCAACCATGTGGGACTAATAATCTCAACAAAAGGAGATCAGCAGAAACTGAATTGAATTCCGTCCTAGGAGTCATGGTCAGCTACAGCCAAGCGCACTAGAGACTCTTTTTCACAGTTTGGGAACCTAGTGAATGGCAGGCAAATAAGCTGGCCATTGCAAAGGCACAAGCATCAACTAAAATATATGCAAAGGCCAACTGGGTGCTTTAGCCGCATCAAGATTCAAAGACAACCTACCCAAGAATGAATTTCTTTTCCTTTTTAAAAAAAAAATTGTGAAAAGAGAAGATGAACCATGAAGTCTCCATTTTCTATTTTACAAATGAATTTTTTGGACTCTTTGGCCATTTACTTATCTATATCATCGTTAATCATGTGGATTGTTGTCAATATGTTCCTTTGACTTAGTAAATCTCTAGGTGCAAAATGGAAATCGCATCATATATTGTCAAAAATTTGAAGGAAAGTTCCTTAAAATCAATAGATCAACCCATACAAAACACCTTGTATACAAACAAATCTAAAGATCTATGATTGAGTTTACACTGTAATTAATCTGGACTAACATTCTACGAAAGACAACGAGAATCCAAAGTAAATATGAATTTAATTATAAATTTCACAATCAAAGAGCTGCATAATGAATTTCAGTCTAACAAAGCGGATAAGTGTCCTTCTAGTTCTAGATGATGACTTGGATTATAAGTTGACAGTTTCAAATCCGTCTCTTCCTCAAATTCTGTATTTTCTTCTGATTCATCTTCAGATAAAGGTCTTGATCAAAGATGAAAGCTCAAAGAAGTAGCTCCAAAGAAGAAGTCTCAAAGAAGAGCCGGTAACTATGAGAGGATAAGTCATTATGACATTAATCAAAGATGATTGTTGTTGTTGTTGTGTATTCCGGGATGATTGCTGTCCAGGTTTAGTGTTGCTGCTTTCCCCCGGAGATCACTGAAACAACTCATCCTTTCATATGTTATATTTCTAGGGTCGTAGTTATATTAATTTTTTTCGTGAGGCCGCTACTACTTGTATTACGCAGTACATATAAATCAAACTATTCAAGACACCAAATACAACTAAAAAAAACAACCCATAGATGCAAAACAACGGACTTAAATTAGTCTTAATTAGTAACTCAACAACTTGATCTTCACATACAAACTTAAAAACGATCCGATCTTTGACAAATAGATTAACAAATACAAAACTAAATCTACAAACCCGGATATGTAGAGTAGCATTTTATGGTAAAAGAGGCAGTCCATTAAAAATTCCTGAGCTCAATTGAGCGTCTCTCACTCAGAAGACCCTGTCATCATCCATAATCGAAGTCGACACTATCGACTAATAGAAGTGAAAAATCCAAACTGAAGAGCACCCTAAAAGAAGGAGAAGCCGATTGTTTCCTGAAACTGAAACCCACATTAAAAGAATCTAAAAAATATGTTGCAACTAACATTGAGAACATCATAGTTTTTTCAGAGGAGAAATCATTGTGTGGGGAAATTGTTGTGGATGGACATGTATTTGATGTTCCAGCTTCCATTGATGGATGAATCATGAATAAGAGGGTTTGTTGTTGACCTGTTGTTGATTTTTAGGGTTAGGTTTCGGATTTTTTCCTCTGGGCAACTATTCTACTTATAAGGTTTTGAGATCTAGCTTAGATTAGGGTTGAATTGTAGTCGTTGATATGTTTTAGATTTAACGATTCACACGAATTTCATGTGACCGAAGTTTGACTCCTGGGAAAATTTTAGGGCGCATCTCTAGTAAAATTTATGCCCTCATGTCGAAGGGCATACCTGTAAGAGCACATGACAATGATAGCCAACAGCTAGATTAAACTATCGTTCTCACTGATCTAGCTAGCTAAGTTTACTATCCCCAAAATACCGGAGTATGTCTCGTTACATAATTTGGTCACCAAAAAATATCTGACGTGTGACCAAAATCACACGTATGGCACAAAATTTCTTATAAATGCCCATGCAAATTTGTAGACCAAGTTGTCATTTTATATTTCCTACCGTCAACACCAGTGATTCTTTCCTCGGTGGCAATACGACATACTTTCTAAAATGAATCTATGAACTAGTTGACGGTACGCATAGACTTTTGCTCGGATATGAATGTGCATCAATTGTCGCTTACCGATAAATGCGAGTGCAAATTTTGTCAAGGATGGAGTAGAGAGACTTAAGGCATGTCGTTATGTAGCATCTGGTGACATGCCGGAATGACCAGACTACCGGACCCTTCAGCAATGCTGAGCGTTAAGGCATATCGTTATGTAGCATCTGGTGACATGCCCATCTGGGTGGTAAACCGTATACATGGATTCTTGTTCATGTGTACGAGCCAGCCATCAGGGTCAACTCTCTCGATAGCTATACCTTCATCATGCGAACTTGTTACACCATCGTCTAAGCAGGAGGGACTACGTGTATGCTACTTTAAATTGGGTTTGGATTTTGATTTTTATGCCATTCATTATTGCAGCAAAGAAAAGACACTTGATTAGGATATACGTACTGTAAATCGAATTTCATGTTTAGGTGAATTTAGCAATGCTTTATATAGGTCTTTAAAAGGACACTACTCTTAGGTGTATGGTAAATCGAATTTCATGTTTTTTTCTTTGGCAAGCCTCTCTTAACAGCCTGCCTACGTTAGATAACTTGCATCGAAGAAAGTGCGCCCTCAATACTTCTAATGGGAGTCCCATCTCCAATGGTGTGCATGCTATGCAAGAACCAGGAGGAGTCTTCCACTCACATATTCCTTACTTGCAATTTTGCAAAAACAATCTGGATTTATTTTTCACTCGTTGTAGGTTTAATTTTCTCCTCCTTCTATCTGCTCTCTCATCGACAACCTGGAGGACAGATCGTTTGTCGGCGTTACCAAAGAGCTTTAGAAGAGGCTATACTGTCTGGCGTTATTTGGTCGCTTTGGCTCGAGAGAAATGAAAGATCCTTCAAGAAAAACAAAAATCTACGATGCCATCATCATTGAAACCAAACTTAAAATCTTCTCTTGGGCTAATCATCTTTCCTCCTTTAATAATGTTACCACTGATGATATTATTGTAAACTGGAGGGCCAAATTCTTTGACCCTCTCTAATGTGCTTCCCTTGTCCTCTGGGTCCTCCGGACATATTTCTCCTTTGGTTTGTTTAGTTTGTTGGAACCCTTCGGCCTCTGCCATTTTGCAGAGTTTCAATCAATATTATCTTTGCCGATCAAAAAAAAAAAAAAAGAAAAAAAAGAAAAGGATTGAACCTGACAAACCTGCTTCAGTTTATACATGTGTAGAGCTTGATTTTGGCAATGGGGTTTAAATGAAGATAGGTGTCTTTTGAGATGGAACCGCAAATGGGTTTAGTTGTTGTTATAACATTTGTCAGTACAAATAACCAATCAAACTTAGTTTCAGAGTCCAAAGAATACAACCCATATTAGAAAACAATAGTAAGTACAATTTTCGTTAGATATGATAAGTAGTAAAATTTTGGGGGAAATGATACATCCCAAAAAGAAATCACCAAATGAAACACGGTACTAGATGGTTCAAGGAGTTCTAAAACCCTAATTTGTATGACTTGACCCACATGATCAAACTCTGTTTAACCATCCAGTTCACGTAGAAGTTATAACATTTCATAAATAGTTTCCATCTAGGTAATTTATAATGAATCTTATTGAACAATGAACTGCAGGGTTGTATTGGACTTTCCAAAGGATAGCGTGAAAGAACTTTACCACATCCTAAACGGAGCCATTTCATCAAGATTTTTTTTTTTTTTTTTGATCGGCATAGTCATCAAGATCTCATTGTTAATGATATTAGGTTGATGAATAGTCATCAAGATTTTTTAGTCATCAAGATCTCATTGTTAAAAGCAGCTTACAGATTATGTAAAGTTCTCCATCACATTAAAAACTAAAAAAGGAATGTAATACTTAATTTAGGCTATGTTTTTGTAAGTGAAACAAGTAAGAACAATTCATTTAATCTTAAGAAGTTTTTGATGTAGGTTTTATACTGACAGTTAAATTGTCATTCTCGGTTCCACTTTTTGCAGCCATACGACCCTGAAATAACACAATTAATGTTTTATGAATGAGATTTCTAAGGTCTGTTCATGCATACTCATAGATCAGAATACAAACCATATAGGAAACAAGTAGCAAATTAAATTACAATTACACTAGCTTGGATTAACAAATACCAAACTTAACTATTCAAAACCAGATACGTAGTTGCATTTTATGGTAAAAGAGGCTGTCCATGAAAGAATTCCTCGCCTGTTTGTAATTGTTCTCTGCAATAGGTGACCATGTCATCCATCTAAATCGACGTTGGCACCATCAAGATACAAAATACCAAAGCGAAATCAAGAATTTGTTAACCGAGAACGCCACAAAATAAAAGAGAATCTAAAAAAATGGTAACAATTGATTTAGAAAAGTTGATAGTTTTTTGAGAGGAAAAATCATTGTGTGGAAAGTTGTTGTTGATGTTTCTGCTTCAATTGATGGATCATAAATAGAAGAAGAATATTGTTGTAGATTTTTAGGGTTAGGTTGTTGATATTTATTTTTTTGAGATGGAGGCTGAGAAGAAATAATGGAAACTATTCTACTTATAAGGTTTTGAGATGTAGCTCTAGGGTTAAATTATAGTCGTTGATATGCTTTAGACTTAACGGCTTACACGAACTTAATGGTCGCGATAATCGTCGACCGAGGAGATTAAATTGTTTGACTCGTGGGAAAATTTTAAGGCACATCTCTAAGAAAGTTGATGGTCTCATGTCAAAGGGCGTATACAAGTAAGAGCACCCAAAGTTATATCATGATGAGTGCAAACAATGAAGGTCAACAGCTAGATCAAGCTATCGCTCCAACTCATCTAGTACCATAACACCGCACTACAGCATTTCTAGTTTTCAAAAAGTTCTGTCGCAAGCAAGTTCACCTTGTTCGGCTACGATGAAGTTTAGTCACTGTCTCCAAACTCAAGAAACACTGGAGTATGTCTTGTAACTTAATACATATTCAGTTAGCCACTATGAAGTATGTTCAATCCCCAAAACTCAAGAAAAATTGAAGCGTGCTTGGATTGTAGGATGATACCAAGTTTAAACACGAGTTTAGGTAGAATATATTCCATACTCTTTGTGTGGAGATCTTAGTGTTATTTATACTTGAAGGATACCGCAATGCGATTTACAATTATTGTTCTGAGACTCTAACAATTTCAAGACTTTAACAAATTCAAAACTCGACTCACAAGAGCGTAAACATAGCCTTAGGATTCTTCCTAGTTACTCGGTATGTGACAATCTCAATGAGATTTTGTTGTAGAGATAAGTCTCATTATCGTTAATAATTAGCTTCGAATTATTCTTGCAAATGTATTACGCCTCCTATATAGGAATTATTAAACGCCGTAATAGTACATGCTTTCCCAAAATGTATAAAGAAAATTCACCATAACATCGATGACAAGGATAAACAAGGTATTGAGCTTCAACAATTTGATCCGGCTAGGTCCTGTTTTAAGATTTTATTGCAATCTATTGAAAGGTTTCCTAGCCTTCTACCATATGGCTTTACGTTCTTCTTTTCCATGCCTCTCAACTACCAAGAAAGTGGAAAAAAGTTAAAGATAGAAAATTACTTTGGGAACACATATGTTTTAACCACTTCCATGCTTTAAGAAAGCGATCCTAAGTATAGCATGATGGTTCCACACCGGGTTTGTGCATCTAGACAAGAATGAGGTCCTCAAAAAAAGGGAAATGGAATTTTTATGCTAAATTGTGAACAACAATGAACCTTAAAACGATATTTTCATTATGCTATATTTGCTGTTGAGTTTTAAACGATCAACCTTAAAAATGAAGAAGAAAAACAAGTTTGGGGATATGAGTTTATCGATTAAGGTTGAGGTCGCCTTCATTTGCAATGAAATTTCAAAAGAAGAACATTCTGAATTCTCAACTACAACTAACAGCCTCTTGAATATCAAACAAAGAATGTGGGCACAACATGTTAACCGTGAGAAGATTGGCCCAACATACTTGTACTACTAACTAATTCATGTTTTTTCCCTCATCGTCTCATCACAAAAAAAAAAAAAAAAAAAAAAAAAAAAAAAACCAAAGACACGGTTCCCATATGTATTCCGATCACCACAAAAAGAGAACTATAAACCAAACACAGTACTAGTTGATCTTTCCTTCGGTGTCTGATCACAACAACCATAAAAAAAGAAAAGGAACTGAAAAGCAAGCAAACAAACTAAATAGCTCAAGTACTAGACCAAACCATAACTCAGTGACTCTATCATCAAACATCTTCAGCGGTGAGAAGTGCAACAAACTCTGCCATCAATCGATCCAATCAGAAAGGACGTGACCAACTCACTTTCTATCTTCCCCTCTTTTCTTGATGGCCCCGAAACCAATAACCACCAAGACGTGCCATATCTAGGGTCAGTAGTCCCATAAATTCCGCGTAAGCTTCCCTGATATCAGATGACACCTGCAGTTCCCAACCCCTCCAGCCAACAGTCTTTATGACCCCCGTCGCGCACCTTTGAAACACTTCGTACTCCTGTTGAGTGGGTAGGGACGATTGATCGCACGAATGAATAAGCGCCATGAGGTTTTCATGCGCTTCAGACAAGTTTCGAAATCTTGAAACCCAACTGTCTGATCTCAACAGCTGAAGCAGATCCATACCGAAAAAACCAATTAGTCATACATTATAATTACTCATTTTTCACATATGAACTGAAGGAATCTTCACTAGCTAAAAAGGAGAACACTAGCTAGCTAAAATGAATTAACAAATACAAAAACTAATTAAATCTTCAAAACCTAGATACGTAGTAACATTTTATGGCAAAAGAGATCCATCCACAATTAAAGTTGACACTAACAAATGATAGAAGTAGAAGAAGAAGAAACCAACATTTTGTTTACCTAGATCCGAGAACCGCCTAAGAAAGATCTAAAGAAATGCTAGCATTTGAATTCGGGAATATCTTTGTTTTTTGAGAGGAAAAATCATTGTGTGGGTAAGTTGTTGTCAAAGGTCATGTATTTGATGTTTCTGCTTCCATTTATGGATCGGGAACATGATAGTTTGCTGTTGTTGATTTTTAGGATTAGGTTTCAATCCCTTTTCTCTCAAATAAGTGCAGCTAAATGTAAAGCGAGTCGGTAGAAAAATGAGGCAACTATGCTAATTATATGATTTATAGATCGATCAAGACCGTTCAAATTAGGGTGAAATGGTAGTGATTGATATATTTTCAGTATTAGATTTAACGGCTCAAACAAGTTTTATGTATGATCGTAATTGTTGAATGACGTTATCGTTACATTATTTGTTTTTGCATACACGCGAATGTGAGCTTAAAATTTTTATATTTAAGTTAACATTCTGAGTTTGAGCCTATGATCACATTTTTCGCAGTTAACATTCTCAAGGTCTGTAAATACTAAATCAAATTATTCAAGAGAGCATAACACAACTCAAAGAAAACAAACCCATAAATTTATTAGAAAAAACAAACCATCGATACAAATAACATACAAACTTAAGGATCTTTAATTAAGATAGAAAAATAGATTAACAAATACATAAATAAAAATCAACCACTACAGTTTGCCATAAAATTGATTAAGCTGGAGGATCTTCCTCTCACGACTACTAGGATCACCTCCAATACTTTATGTCATGACACTTTCGTAATTTTGTAGATGCATGTTCGATTATATGACTAACTAACAATGCTAGCCCTGGTATGGTGTTTTTCCCTTACATGTACTTGTGATGGGGTCAAAGAAACCTATGATGACGGAGTAATCGACCTAAAAGTGGCATGGCTATTCGGAGGCATTGAGGTTGATAAAGGGCTTAAGCATCAACAATATTCATCTTATCTCGGATGTTGAAATAGTGGTACATTACTAGAGTCGGATGGGGAATAATAAACTTACTAGAGATATTAAAAATCTTCTTGTTTCTTTTAATTTTTGGAAAATCTCTTTTGTTACAAGGAATGGTAATGGTCATGCAGGACACCATCTATAAAAGAGTCGGGAGAGAAAAATTGATTGTTAAGGAATACGAAGATTACACTCCATGGATCCGAGTTTGTAGTCTCATTTTCTCACCCATTAGGGCTGCTTCATTTGTCAATCCCGGTTTGTTCATAACATTGCTTCATGTAATACTTGGATTTATCCTAATTGGCTAATTAACTTAGTAGACAGGTGAATATTGATCTCCATCCCATTGAGGTTCGAAAAAGGAATGTAAATAATTAATTTAGGATGTGATTTCGCTCGGGAAATTCATTTTACTACTTGCGGTGAATTCTTATAATACCTTGCCGATGTAATATGGTTTGAATCCGGTATGCTGATGATGCTTATGTTTTTCTCAAAAAACTGGGAATGGTCTGGTTTGTCTCATTTTTCTCACCCACTAGGGCCTGCTTCATTTGTCAATCCCAGTTTGTTCATAACATTGCTTCATGTAATACAAGACTGTCTAATTGGCTAATTAACTTAGTAGACAGGTGAGTATTGATCTCCATCCCATTGAGGTTCAAAAAAGGAATGTAAATAATTGATTTAGGCTGTGATTTCACTCAGGAAATTCATATTACTACTTGCAGTGAATTACTATGTTACCTTGCCTGATGTAATATGGTTTGAATCCGGTATGCTGATGTTGAAGGTGGTTTTTAAACAAGGGGTAAAATCATAAAACCCCATGACCTAGTGTTACCCGCAACACATTAACTAAGAGCATTTAACTCAGTGTAAATAATTAATAGGGTATTTTTTCAAAATACCGCATTAGGTTTTCAAATACGTAACCCTAATTCCGAAACCAAGCCGCATACTGCGCACCATGGCAACAATGCCAAACCAAGCCGCATACTGCGCACCATGGCAACAATGCCAAACCAAGCCGCGTATCTGCACCATGGCAACAATGCCAAACCAACCCGCATATCTTTTGCGCACCATGGCAACAATGCCAAACCAAGCCGCACTGCGCGCACCATGGCAACAATGCCAAACCTAGCCGCACCACGCGCACCATCAATGCCGCCGCATCTTTGCGCGCATGGCAAAGAATGCCAAACCAAGCCGCACCCTGCGCACCATGACAACAATGCCAAACCAAGCCGCATATTGCGCACCATGGCAAAGAATGCCAAATCAAGCCGCACACTGCGCACCACGGCAACAATGCCAAACCAAGGCGCACACTGCGCACCATGGCAGCAATGCCAGACCAAGCCGCACACTGCGCACCACGGCAGCAATGCCAGACCAAGCCGCACACTGCGCACCATGGCAGCAAATGCCAAACCAAGCCGCACACTGCTGTTCATGGTGGTTTTTAAACAAGGGGTAAAATCTTAAAACCCATGACCTAGTGTTACCCATGCAACACATTAACTAAGAGCATTTAACTCAGGTGTAAATAATTAATAGGGGTATTTTTTCAAAATGCCCAGTTAGGAATTTTCAACACGAACCTAATTCCAAAAACCAAGCGCGCATCTTTAGCACCATGGCAACAATGCCAAACCAAGACACATCTCACACTCATGGCAACAATGCCAAACCAAGCCGCACTCCTGCGCACCATGGCAACAATGCCAAACCAAGCCGCATATTGCGCACCATGGCAACAATTCCAAACCAAGCCGCATCCTGCGCACCATGGCAACAATGCCAAAACCAAAACCGCATCTCGCGCACCATGGCAACAATGCCAAACCAAGCCGCATCTTGCTGCGCACCATGGCAACAATGCCAAACCAAGCCGCATATCACACGCACCATGGCAACAATGCCAAACCAAGCCGCACCACTGCCGCACCATGGCAACAAGGCCATATTTCCAAGCCGTTATACCTCGGCCCACGCCAAATATAGCGCCCTAGGCTTGCAAGACTTGCAACTAGGTCAACATGGCCGTACGTGCCATTGGCACATGCCAACACGTATCGCGAGCCATATTTCCAAGACGCTATGCCCCTGCAGCCCACGCCAAATATAGCGCCCTAGGCTTGCAAGACTTGCAACTAGGTCAACATGGCCGTACGTGCCATTGGCACATGCCAACACGTATCGCAGCCATATTTTCAAGCCGCTATGCCTTTGGCCCACGCCAAATATAGCGCCCTAGGGCTTGACTTGCAACTAGGTCAATATGGCCGTACGTGCCATTGGCACATGCCAACACGTATCGCAAGCCATATTTCCAAGTCGCTATGCCATTGGCACATGCCAAATATAGCGCCCTAGGCTTGCAAGACTTGCAACTAGGTCAACATGGCCGTACGTGCCATTGGCACATGCCAACACGTACCACAAGCCATATTTCCAAGCCGCTATGCCATTGGCACATGCCAAATATAGCGCCTAAGACTTGCAACTAGTCAATATGGCAAGACTTGCAAGCCATATTTCCAAGTCCCTATGCCATTGGCACATGCATGGCCCTAGGCTTGCAAGACTTGCAACTAGGTCAACATTGGTGCCATTGGCACATGCCAACACGTATCGCAAGCCATATTTCCAAGCCGCTATTCCATTGGCACACGCCAAATATAGCGCCCTAGGCTTGCAAGACTTGCAACTAGGTCAACATGGCCGTACGTGCCATTGTTACATGCCAACACGTACCGCAAGCCATATTTCCAAGCCGCTATGCCATTGGCATACGCCAAATATAGCGCCAGACTTGCAACTAGTTCAACATGGCCGTACGTGCCATTGGCACATGCTAGCACGTACCCCAAGCCATATTTCCAAGCCGCTATGCCATTGGCACATGCCAAATATAGCGCCCTAGGCTTGAAAGACTTGCAACTAGGTCAACATGGCCGTACGTGCCATTGGTACATGCCAACACGTACCGCAAGCCATATTTCCAAGTCGCTATGCCATTAACACGCGCCAAATATAGCGCCCTAGGCTTGCAAGACTTGCAACTAGGTCAACATGGCCGTACGTGCCATTGGCACATGCCAAACACACACGCTGGTAGCCTAACTTGCAAACCGTGCAACCTACCACCAAGGCCACGGCCTAACGGCCCACGCATGCCATTGGCACATGCCAAACACACACGCTTTGGTAGCTTAACTTGCAAACCGTGCAACCTACCACCAAGGCGTGCCACACACGCCACTAGCAGCTCTGGCATTGCCACTTGCGCTCGAGGTGCAACTCGCAACAAAGGCATTCCGCACATGCCATTGGCACATGCCACATGCGCCCTAGCAGCACCACTTGCACTCAAGATGCAACCAACACTCGAGACGTCAACACAAACCGGGGATGCTTTTTAGGGTTTTGGTTTGGCGGTCACACATGCGGCGTACACTACGCTCACATTAAGAAAGCGTGGAAAGGAATAAAGCGGTCAAATAAAAGAGGAAATAATGGTGAAAACGTTTTCACCCATTAACACCATGGGTTACCACCTCCTCCCATTATTTCACCCTTTACTCTCTTCCTTCATGAGGCCAGGGTACGTTTCAATCTCGACTTGTATAAATAGGTCTTACCTATTTCCACCAGACAACAAGTCTCGGTCAGGAGAAAAATACTACACTCTTAGAAAGGCAACTTTGCAAGCTCTCCCAAAAAAGCTTTCATCTCTTGCAAGCTTCCTAAGCTTTTACTTTCTGATACAAGTCGAGATACTACTCTCCAGAACTATTCTGGTCTCAACACCTTTCTTTGCTTCCCTCCCCAAATCAACCCTTCTCCTCCACTTTGTGACCGAAGCAAGTCTGGAGCGGCTATTTCTTAGTTTATGCATCTGACTTATGCAGATTGATCTCTCGAATCTATAAAGTGCTCACGTGCAGCACATTTGTTTTGGGTTTGAACCAGTTTCTCACTCACCTACCGAATTTACCTAAATCGGCAGAAACGATTTTTACCCATAAACAATTGGCGACCACAGCGGGAGGATTGATCTTTCGGTTACAATATCAAATTCTAGCTTCCGTCCTCAAATTTTCACGCAAGCATGGTCGGCTATCGTGCGATCTCCACAAACATTGATCCCGCTCAAGGTCATGATAACTCCTCAATTTCTCGGAAGCAATACCACCAATGAAGAGGTCCCAAGACTGGTTGACACGATGCGTGCTCGGGAGATCCACGCCAAAAACATGGACCTAATGAAGGATGCGATTAACAGCATACTCGACTTCCTCATCAATCTAACATCGGGGCTAAGTGATTCATTTTCCCCGAGATCAAGAAGCGGGGGACTAACATCCCGAATGAGCGTTCTCAAATCAACGGTTTCGTCACTGACCGGAAGCCATGCGGACCAGGAGGCGACCATGTTGGTAGAAAACTTATGTGAATTGCTTTCTCCAAGGGACCAGCGGATAAAAACATTCTCTCTATCAACCGAATAGCACTAAACGCATCACTAGTTCTCTGCACCCACGGGACTCCAAGGATCCCTGGAAGATCCGCAACAATATTGTTTTCACCCGACTGACGACATGATGGTAGAAGACGGTCACAAGGCCTTTGCATGTTACGGTTCTCGTCAAGAACATAGAGTTTCAAGAGCTCATTGACACGGGTGCATCTTCCAATGTCATCACTCTCAAGACACTCAAAGCTACCAAGGTGCGACCTAATGAGATCGTACCACAACCCACTACGATGACGGATTTCGAAGGCAACCAAACTAGCACATACGGCTACATCAACTTAGAGCTCGGTAGGGCCAATCCAATCAAGCGTGAAGTTTGAAGTAATTGATAAAGAAAACCGGACTACCACATGATACCGGGAAGGTCAGGCTGCACAATCTCAAAATCATCCCTTCAACATACCACGATGCCGAAAATGGTATTGAACGGAGAAGTCGTTCGTATTTCAGTCTCTTGTCCCCCTATGCACCGCCATCTGCGTAGAAGCACATGGGCCGAAGGAGGGTTCAAAAGGCGTGGCGACCAAGATTCGCGTTTACGCTACCAAAATGGACATCGCTCGAGATAGCGACAACCGGAGATACCCGCGAGATGAGACCGTCCTTCCACCACCTCCTCGGAAGACCCGCGGTGTCTTGCCACCGGGCGTAACCCCGCCCGCACCAAGCGAGAGTACACCCTTACCGCAAGACGAAGCAAAAAGGAAAGCTCACACATTATCACCGCTGTTAGCAATTAGCGGGAGACCATGACCCGGTCTCTCCGCCCGAAGGAATGTCTTCACAATAACAAGGAGGAAGTTCCTGACGCCCCTCGGGAGCTACAAGATGGGACCGACTTAACCACCGACGAACTCGAAACCGTCAATATAGGGAATGAGGAATTTCCGCGACCCATTACGATCAGTTCGACTCTACATCCGGCGGAACGCCCAAAGCTAGTCGACCTACTCAAAGAATACCAGGACGTCTTCGCATGGACTTATGAAGAAATGCATGGCTTGGATGGAAAACCTGTCACCCACCATCTCGCATGTGATACCCGATCCAAACCAGTCAAGCAGCCTCAAGACAATTCGACACGACGTAGAAGAACAAATCAAGGCGGAGGTCCGTAAATTACTAGCCGCTGGTTTTGTCAAACCTATTCACCATCCTACTTGGTTAGCCAATATCGTTCCGTTAAAAAGAAGAATGGTGAGATCGAGATCTTTGGTCGATTTCTGAGATCTCCCGAACAAGTCTTTACCTAAAGACGATTTCCCGCTACCTAACATCGACATCTTTGGTAGACGCTACCCGATTGGACATGGTATGTTCTATTTCATGGATGGATATAGCGGTTACAACTAGATAAAGATATATGAGCACGACGCAAGTAAGACCGCTTTCCGAACCCCTCTTGGAAACTTCTATTACACCGTAATGCCTTTCGGTTGAAGAACGCTGGCGCCACTTACCAACGCGCCATGACTACCATCTTCCACGATATGATGCACAAGCAAGTCGAAGATTACGTAGATGATGTGGTGGTTAAATCAAGACTCGAGCGGATCATCCGAAACGCTGCGACAAGTATTCAAAAGATGCCGCGAATACAAGTTGAAGATGAATCCTTTGAAATGCGCCTTTGGTGTCTCTTGGGGAAATTCTTGGGATTCCAAGTAACAATCAGGAATAAAAGTTGATCCGGTCAAACGCAAGCTATCCTCACGATGCCACCACCACGAACCGTGAGGAGCTCCGAGTTTCATGGGCAAAGTAAACTACATTCGTCGCTTCATACCTGGCTGGCACCACCACCACTACGTTTACTCCTCTGCTAAAAAAGGAGCGAATTTCACATGGACTACGTCTCGGAAAAAGCGTACCGGAAGATCCAAAGAAATACCGTCCTCCCTAACCGTCATGAAGCCTCCTATGCAAGGGAGACCACTATGTCTCTACACGACCTTTAGCGTCACGCCGCCGGAGCTCTCCCTCACACAAGAGGACGACAAAGGAATGGAATACCCCATATACTATTTCGATCGAACGTTGAGAGACGCCGAACTCGAATACCCCAAGGCGGAAAGGCGTGTTTAGAATGATTCATTCCATCCGGAGGTTCAGACACTACCTCCTCTCTAATAAGGTGGTGCTAGTGTCCAAATCAGACCTTGTAAAGTTTCTCCTCTCGAAACCTGCCTTGATAGGGAGGCCGGCTAAGTAGCTCCTACAGCTATCAGAGTTCGACATAACGTGCGTCTCCCCAAGGGCCATAAAAGGACAGGCTGTTGCAGACCTGTTAGCAGCATTCCCAGGAGAAAACACCGCAGAATTACGAGAAGATCTCCCGGGAGACCTTCCAGGATATCTTTTAGTCAAAGAAGAAACATGGCTGCTATTCTTCGATGGCTCTTCCACCCCCAGCACTAATACCGGAGGAGCGGGTGTTGTATTAGTATCTCCTGCTGGAGAAGTCTTCTCGCACTCTTTCAACCTAGACTTTCCGTGCACCAATAACTCAACTGAATACGAAGCCTTCCTCATTGGACTATCACTAGATAAACAAGCCGGGGCCACACGTTTGGAGATAAGACGAGATTCCAAATTACTCATCAACCAGGTAAACGGGATCTATGCATTGAAAGAACTAACACTCTGCGCCATACAGGCTGAAGCAAAAAACTACTAAATTATTTCGGCCGAAGCAACCATCACACATGTCGGCCGTAGCAGCAACAAGCATGCTGACTGCTTAGCTACACTAGCCTCAAAGCTACGGTTCAAGGAACCGAGGAAACCCCGACAAGAAACGGCGAACCATAGCTTCAACATGGCTTTCACAACCCGAGAAAGCCAAGACGATGACTGGAGAACTCTACCATTCAAGAACTCAACAACTCACTTTTCCAAGGGAAGGTCGACCTCAAGACTTTGCGAAATTTCTTTATGCTTCAAGGTGTCCTCAGATCCTCGAAATCTGAAGCTCTCTCCGTCAAGGTGTCTCGGGAAAGAGGAAGCACAACAACAACTTGAACATGTTCATACCGAAGTCCCTGGAATAACATCGAGGTAACCCTCTACCGTCGTTTACAACGACTTGGATACTATTGGTAGGAGATGGAAACCCAGTCACAATTACTCAGGAAAGCGTGTCCAAATTGCCGTGCGCCCTATGTCGCCAGTCCTCAACATCACGCTGCACTGGGATCAAGGAGCCGTACATGGTTTTCCTTCGCGATGGCATTCTTCCTACTAACAAAGAGGATGCGTGATGTGACTCAATAATGTTGTAGTAATAGGTAGGGGTTGTCGTTCACTCGGACTTGATGGGATTGATTTTAAGTTTTAATAAAAGAAAATAAAAATACAGAATATATACAATTTATGTCACAAGACGGAGAGAGTTACTTGGATTCAGTTCCGCCAAACTCATAACAAAAGGTTCAAATATTAATTCTTTTAACAATTATAGCTCAACAAATAAAAACATGGACTCTTATTTTTGCCAAAGTTGATTATCAAAATATTAGTTGTATCCCTAAGCATAGATTATCTAAACAAAGCATAACCTATCTAATTGAATAACAACCAATTTAATCAAATCATAATTCTATTTTAATTAGTGCAAAAGTCAAATAAAGAATTAATTAAAATTACCCATGTATGAAATTTGTCTTCCTCCACGTCCTCAGTGATGGGTTCTAGCTCATCATGTTGGAAACACACTCAAAATCCATTTTTATTGCTCAAAGGAGGTGTACAAATGATGAAAAGGAGAAAATGATGAAAATCAAGTGTTTGCAACGATTATAAGTGTTGCAAACACTGTTACAAGGAATGATAAAACCGTTACTTCTTTTAAGTCCGCCTGCGCCGTATTACGACCCTCGTCTAAGTGTCGTAGACACTGTAGAAGAACGACTGTCCTTGAGAGTTTGTTCTTCATGTTCTTGGTGCAGCAGCAGCAGCAGAGAATAATTCTGCAACTTTGATTTTTTTGCTCTTCTCGCGTTCTAATTTCTCCCAAACTCTCCGTCCCTCTTCTTATCGACCCCAGCAACCTTTATATACTCAATTTGGACAAGAATCTTCGCTCATTACTCCGGAATATTTTCATTTACTCGGAAAATATTTTTCTTGACAGCCACGAGATTTCTTCCCTGAATTAACTTCCCGAGTGTTTGATAGTGCTGAAACTTCCTTTTTTTACTTCTCCATGCTTCTCAAAGGTCCAAACACACGTATCTACACCGTCATCCCGTGAATAACTCCTCCCTTGCACACGCACCTCTGTTCTCTTCGTATGGATTATACAGCCAAATTCAGCCGAACAAAATACACTCACCAAGTCTGTTAAGCCAAAACAGACCATCCCCAGAAGTTTCAGCCATTGAATCGCTCTAAAACAACTCCAAAGCTCGAACCAAGAATCTGTCAGTTCTGTTAAAAACTTTCCCGCCAAAAAAATAGTTTTCAAACGAAGGAGAAGGTCACCCCTTATCCATTCAAAAGCGAATAGCAGGTGCCTCCTTGGGGGTGACCCTTAGTAATTAGGTTACCCCTTATCCGAAGACGAGAGTCCGAATATCAAATGTCCTCCGGGGGTGTTCCGAGCAACTTTTCGAGCCGAATTTTCCAAAAATATTTATTTCCAAAAATACCTAAAAATACATAAAAACACAATATTAGTACAAAAATCGAGTTCCAACAATAGAGACAATGAGGACAATTCAGACACAAAATGTGTCTATCAATGCGTCCAAGCTAAGGCGTAAGTCCAAAAGATTCGTGTTCCATGATGGGGTTTTATATCGCAAGAGTTTCGGGAAGTCTACTAAGGTGTTTGAGCGGTACACAAATCCCAGTTATGTTAAGAGAATTGCACGAAGGCGAACACCAAGGGAAACAGAAACTATTCCCGCAGATACACGAGAGGTACCTCTTGGCCGGCCATGGAAGACGACGCGGCTACCTTCGTTCGAAATGCCGAGAATGCCAGAGTCACGGAAACCTCATCCACGTGCCTCCAACACCCTTGCACGCGATAAGTATCCCGTGCCCCTTTTATAGCTGGGGACTCGACATCATTGGGAAGATCAACCCACCGTCCTCAAAACAGCATGAGTACATAATAACCGCGACCGAGTACTTTGCCAAGTGGGTTGAAGTCGTCCCATTGAAAGGAACCACTGGAGCCACAATCGCGGCATTCATCAAGGAACTCATCATCTGCCGTTTTGGCGTACCTAAACACATCATCACCGACAACGGCACGCCTTTGCTAACAAGCAAATGTGAACTGCTTGAGAGGTATGGAATCAAACAAGTCTTCTACCGCCTATTATCCCCAGTGGAAATGGGCAAGCCGAAAGTACCAACAAGACTTTGATCTGAATCCTCACCAACAAGATACACGACAATCCCGAGAATGCGCACGAGCAATTGCCAATGGCACTGGGCGTCTGCAATATCTCCTAGAAAGCTCCACCGGCATGTCTCCTTATTCCCTCGTCTACCAGACACCGATCCTCCCCGCAAATCAAGATCTCGTCGCCAATTGCCGCAGCAAGCGGATCCCGGTGGAATGAAGCCAATCACTCAATGCCCGAGTGCGAAACTAGACACTCGACTCCGGAAGATCCCGGAGGCAGAGGAACATGCACAAGCATACGAAAATAGGATTTCCAAAGTCGATAATGCCCATGTAAAACCCGGGGTTTTCAAGGAAGGAGATCTGGTGCTAAAAACCGCAAACACATCCGGCAAGATGCATCACGGCAGAAGTTTTCTCCCAAATGGGAAGGGCCGTACATAATCACTAAAGCATATAACAGTGGTTACTACAAGATTATCAAAGAGGATGGGGGAAAACTAGAGGCGGTCATCAACTAAAGTGGCTTAAGGCGTACTACGCCTAATCATTTCCACAACATGCTACATCAAAAGTGTGAACGACCGGGCACTCTCTCTGCTTTTACTTTCTTACCAAATCACTACAAGAAAATCGATGTATTGCAACACGTCGTTCATGAGGCAAGAACCCATATTTTGTGTGGCAAAATCATTTTGCCACACAAAAACCTTTAGCCACACCATGTGGCAACAACCTGTGTGACAAAAAGTTATTGCCACACCTTTGGTGTACCGCAGCAATAGCTCGGTTTTTTGCCTCACCAATTGACGAGGCAATAACGTGTAGCAAAAAAAGGGTTATTCTAATTTAATATATATATATATATATATTTTTTAATTATTATTTTTATATAAAAAAATGATTTATATAAAACGGAATATTTATTTAATTTTTTTTTCTTGTTTTGTTTTTCTTATTATATTAATTAATGTTTATAACATTATTGAATTTTAATTGTTCCTTATAAATAATAAGAAGAACAGAAAAGAGAACCAAATTTTGGATTAATTTTATTTCGTATAAATTTAGTACATATTTACAATATAAATTCAAGTTACTCATTATATTACATAAATAACAATACAAGATAACTTGGCAACATCATAATTTTCAATAATCTTCTGAAAAAAAAGAAAAAGATATCCAAACTACATCCAATGCTTCAAAAAAAAAAAAAAAAACCACATCCCAATCTTCTGCTACGGTTCTGCAAAATCAATGTTCAAAAGGAAAGTAATTATTTTCATAATTAATAATCATTTCAAATTAATGATTTTATTTATGGAAGATAAGATAATTACCTTGCAATGGAAACATCCCAAACTCATTAGAAGTATGCGGTTATGCACTGTAAATCAACAAATTTGATAAACTAGATCTGGTTAAAAAGAAGAAAAGGAAGGGAAGAAAACAGATTTTAAAACACTATTAATCTCAACCAATTTTTTTTATGTAAAATAAGAACCAGCTAAACTAAATTAGATCTTAATTTACCAAATAAAGTTGGTGCAGAGGCTGAAGATCGTTTCCCAAACAGTCATCAAACCTTAAGCCATTTGAATAATCACAAGATGTTCGCTTTCCTTTACCAAGTCAAACAAATCTTCTTTAAGCGGATCAAGTAAGTAGCCCGACTAATTAACCTAAGTTATGAAAACGTATCCGGCACCATTGATAATCAACAATTTTTTTAATAGATCTGGAAGGTTGCTCATAAGAAAGAGGAAGAGAGAACATCTTGGAAGAAAGAAAAAAAAAAGAAAAAGAACATTTAAGGTTAGAGAGAGGAAGTTGGAGGAAAGGTAATTATGTTCATGGGGTTGGACTTTGACTCCTCAAAAAAAACATAAATATAATAATTTTTATGTTTTTACCAATAATAAAAATGAATTAATAACCTTTTGCCGCACCTAGAAAGAGTACCGCGGCAACAAACAATCTTTTGCCGCACACCTAACCATTTGTGGCTAAAATCAATTGTTTTTGCCTCAACAGAGGTTACCATGTGGCTAGAAATCTGTTTTTGCCACACCATTTTCAAGCTGCGGCAATATAAACCATCTTGCAACACATACTCAAATAGGTGGTGTGGCTATATATTGTCTTTCTTGTAGTGGTTATTGAATTTCAATACAATCCAACAGATTAACAGAATCTCTTTATTTCTTCAAAAAAAAAAGAGAGAAAGAGGAGCCTTTAAATCTCATAATACAAATCAGAAAAGCCCATCTAGCAAATTATAATCCCTACAAAATATCATCTTCAATCGACCATGATATCTTTCACCCTACTCTTTAAATCTTGAGTTAACTCTTCAATCCTCCGAGACTCCGTGGCCAAAATTTCCTCCTCTTCCAAAGATGGCTTTTGTGGCAAGAATCACACCAAAGAAGAATACCACCTGTCGACCTTACAATATTGAGGCGATCATGAAACAAACCTAACGTTAAACTCCAAGGATTCGCGGTGGACACCATATTCTCCCACTTTTGAATGGTCAACTCACAGTTGAAGACATGAATGGACACATTCTCCATCTCAAAGAATCATTGGCAAAAGACAGTTCACTACGGAAACCAAAGCGGACGAAAAGTTTTTTGCCACGCCCGGTAGCAATATGGCCGTATGTTTTCCATATCTTCGTATAAAGGGCCACGAATTCTTTCCGCACCCGAGGAAACCACCAACATTCCGATAATTGGAGGAGAGACACCTCATCCCCGAGTCCCAAACGACAAACCCTGGGAAGGGTATTCATGACAAGAGAGCCCTAAATCAGCATCCTCCAAGTCTGCAGCAGATCAACAAGGTCGGGCTTGAAGGAAGGGGAACGACTAGGTCATCCTCGTCGATAACAAGAACGCATGCTCCAACGGGATATCTCCTCGCACAAAGGGAAATTTTTCCATTTATACAACAAGCGTTAAAGTGTACGTCGTCTGCAAAGAAGAAGAAAACATACCGTATGATTTTCTTAACCCGAATAACCTTTGTTGGGATGCCCATCCCCAGAGTCGGACCTCGCACCTTCATCCTGGGAACCTGGTCGTTAGAAGATGATTCGAATCTGCGACATGACAAAGAGAGAAATCCAACAAGAAGAACCCCTTTCTCAAACGAGGAGACGATGCAATTATTTTTGGATATGAATACGGAATCTTAAAAGGGAAAGGAAGCAATGATAGACATAACACTTCCAGATTTTAGCATGAATAATGCCCTAATCAAGCCGCACGTGAAGGAAAGCAAGATAAGGAAACTTTGCTATCGGAAGAAACTCCCTCCTTGTTTACATCGGTCACGCCCGCAAGCACGCACAACTTCCACATTGCGCCGGCCTCACCAGCTAGCACACTCAGTTTCCCAACTCACGCCAACTTCCCAACGTCGCCCAAGCCGCACCGGCCCACCATTGTGCCGGCCTCCGATTTGTGCAAAACTACCGGAGGCAAGGATTCCAAATCCTATTTATAGAAGGTCAGACAAGCCTCCTTCAATTTTCTTTACGGTTTGCTATTAATAGTTTGTCACCATCTTATGCTTACCTCGCAAAAAAGCCCCTGTTCCGAGCTAAGCAGGGTACTTAATGTTGATGGTGGTTTTTAAACAAGGGGTAAAATCGTAAAAGCCCATGACCTAGTGTTACCCGCAACACATTAACTAAGAGCATTTAACTCGGGTGTAAATAATTAATAGGGGTATTTTTCAAAATACCAGTTAGGTTTTCAAATACGTAACCCTAATTCCAAAACCAAGCCAGATATCATGCGCACCATGGCAACAATGCCAAACCAAGCCGCATGTTGCATACCATGGCAACAATGCCAAACCAAGCCGCACCACGCGCACCATGGCAACAATGCCAAACCAAGCCGCATACTCGCGCACCATGGCAACAATGCCAAGCCAAGCGCACCCGCGCACCATGGCAACAATGCCAAACCAAGCCGCATCTGCACCATGGAAACAATGCCAAACCAAGCCGCATCTCGCGCACCATGGCAACAATGCCAAACCAAGCCGCATATCATGCGCACCATGGCAACAATGCCAAACCAAGCCGCACCTCGCGCACCATGGCAACAAGGCCATATTTCCAAGCCGCTTATGCCTCGCCCACGCCAAATATAACGCCCTAGGCTTGCAAGACTTGCAACTAGGTCAACATGGCCGTACGTGCCATTGGCACATGCCAACACGTATCGCGAGCCATATTTCCAAGCCGCTATGCCTCGGCCCACGCCAAATATAGCGCCCTAGGCTTGCAAGACTTGCAACCAGGTCAACATGGCCGCACGTGCCATTGGCACATGCCAACACGTGTCGCAGCCATATTTCCAAGCCGCTATGCCTGGCCCACGCCAAATATAGCGCCCTAGGCTTGCAAGACTTGCAACTAGGTCAACATGGACGTGCGTGCCATTGGCACATGCCAACACGTATCGCGAGCCATATTTCCAAGCCGCATGCCTTTGGCCCACGCCAAATATAGCGCCCTAGGCTTGCAAACTAGGTCAATATGGCCGTACGTGCCATTGGCACATGGCAACACGTATCGCAAGCCATATTTCCAAGTCGCTATGCCATTGGCACATGCCAAATATAGCGCCCTCGGCTTGCAAGACTTGCAACTAGGTCAACATGGCCGTCGTGCCATTGGCACATGCCAACACGCACGCAAGCCATATTTCCAAGTCGTTATGCCATTGGCACATGCCAAATATAGCGCCCTAGGCTTGCAAGACTTGCAACTAGGTCAACATGGCCGTACATGCCATTGGCACATGCCAATACGTGCCGCAAGCCATATTTCCAAGCCGCTATGCCTTTGGCACACGCCAAATATAGCGCCCTAGGCTTGCAAGACTTGCAACTAGGTCAACATGGCCGTACGTGCCATTGGCACATGCCAACACGTACTGCAAGCCATATTTCCAAGCCGCTATGCCATTAGCACGCGCCAAATATAGCGCCCTAGGCTTGCAAGACTTGAAACTAGGTCAACATGGCCGTACGTGCCATTGGCACATGCCAACACTTACCGCAAGCCATATTTCCAAACCGCTATGCCATTGGCACACGCTAAATATAGCGCCTAGGCTCGCAAATCATACAACCTAGGCCAAGTCGGCCACGCATGCCATTGGCACATGCCAACATGCTCATTTAGTAGCCTAACTTGCAAACCGTGCAACCTACCACCAAGGCATTCCGCACATGCCATTGGCACATGCCAAACACACACGCCGTAGCCTAACTTGCAAACCGTGCAACCTACCACCAAGGCATTCCGCACATGCCGTTGGCACATGCCACACACGCCACTAGCGACTCCGGCATTACCACTTACGCTCGAGGTGCAACTCGCAACGAAGGCATTCGCACATGCCATTGGCACATGCCACATGCGTTCCTAGCAACACCACTTGCACTCAAGATGCAACCAACACTCGAGACATCAACACAAACTGGGGATGCTTTTTAGGGTTTTTTGTTTGGCAGTCACAAGATGCGGCGTACACTACGCTCACATTAAGAAAGTGAAATGGAATAAAGCGGTCAAATAAAAGAGGAAATAATGGTGAAAACGTTTTCACCCATTAACACCATGCTTACCACCTCCTCCCATTATTTCACCCTTTACTCTCTTCCTTCATGAGGCCAGTGGCACGTTTCAATCTCGACTTGTATAAATAGGTCTTACCTATTTCCACCGACACAAGTCTCTACGGAGAAAATACTACACTCTCGGAAGGCAACTTTGCAAGCTCTCCCAAAAGCTTTCATCTCTTGCAAGCTTCCTAAGCTTTCACTTCATACAAGTCGTGATACTACTCTCCTGCACTATTCCGGTCTCAACACCTTTCTTTGCTTCCCTCCCCAAATCAACCCTTCTCCTCCACTTTGTGACCGAAGCAAGTCCGGAACGGCCATTTCTTGGTTTAGGCCTGGACTTGTACTGATTGATCTCTCGAATCTATAAAGTGCTCACGTGCAGCACATTTGTTTAGGGTTTGAACCAGTTTCTCACTCACCTACCGAAATTACCGAAATCAGCAGAAACGATTTTTACCCATAAACAGCTGATGATTCTTGTTTTTGTCAAAAAACTGGGAATGGTCTGGTTCGTCTCATTTTTCTCACCCAATAGTGCCTACCTCATTTGCCATTCCCAGTTTTTTCATGCTCACCGTAACCAGTCCGATCTCATTACAATTAAATTAACATTATTAGTTTCGATTTAGACTTGCAAATGAAGTCCACTTTTACAATCGTAATCTCCTAAAACAAGTCATGTTTTTATAAATGAGATTTTTAGGGTAGTAGTTACAATATGTTTTTTTCTCATACTCATATGGCGCAAAGACCTATAAATCAAACTATTCAAGATACCTAATAAACTCAAACAAGACAAATGAAAGATGCAACTCACAGACTTAATTTAGTTTTAAATATTATCAATAGCTTTATCTTCACATGAAAAATCAATAGGGATCTTTAATAAAGATAGAAACAAAGATGAACAAATACAATAATTAAATCTTTACAAAGCAGTTTCCCTGTGAATAAATAGGTAGAGATAAAGCAAATCTACATGTAATAAATATCTTTCCTAACTAAGAAATTATATAACCATATATACAATATATACAATGAATACATATCTCCTAATACAAGTCAATCCTAGAGTTGTTTCTAGAAGAAGTTCTCATCAAATTTCATTGAACTCTTTTTCCTTCTTATCATTTGTAACTTATTTTTGGACATTTGATATCGAGTACTAACCAAGACCCCTAATCATTTATCGAGTTCTATCCAAATTTAAGAGATTTTGAGACCAGTTAGGTTAATGCTAAGTATGAGTTAGCTTGAAAGTATACATTGGGTTAATTCTTTGGGCCTCTTGTGCTACATTGGGGGTTCTTACCCTTGATAAGGGCACCCATTAGGTTTAGGATGTACCTACTACCTATAAGTAAACCAATTACACAGACTCTCTTAACTATTTTACACTAAACGCAGCCGTCTTCGTCTCTCTCGTTTCAGATTTCTAATCCTCCAAAACTCTTTCTATTTAATTTTCTATGGTTTACGAAACGGATTACTGGGATAATCTTAGAATCTATGTACACAATCAAAAGAAAACCACAAGCATTATGATTTTTCCTCTCAAATGTTTCTCATTAATCACCGTCTAAGAGTTATTTGTCTAGATGCATTTGGATTGATTTACTCAAAGTGTTCGTAGTGAAGTAAGTCAAGATAAGGTTATTCAGAAACTTCTTCTTATACAAATTTCAAGGGTTAATTTAACTTGTATCACAAACCTAATTTGTGGAATTCCAATTATGTTTAATTTAATTATTCCAAGAAAATATAAGACTTCTGTTCTCAATGTTAATGATTTTGGGTTTTTTGTTTTATTGGCTTCTGAATTATGATTGTAAATGGATTACAATTCCTACCAGAAAAGAAAAAAAGTTAAGTTTATTTGCAGTGAGGTTTTGATAACCTATATGCGAATTAAGTGCTGTAATACTAGTACCATATTCTACACTCCTTGGATAAAGTTAAGTTTATTTGTGTAAGTCGACAAGATCACCCAGATGATGATGAAGGAAACATAGACAATCAAGTAAATACGTAGCCTCATCATTTCGGCCATTGTTAGTCATAATATGCGTAGAATGCGAAGTATATGGAAGTCACTCATTAAAACAACTAAACACATGAAACCAACCACAGCCAAAAGCATAATACAACAACATCCAAGATAGATTAAAATATACGAAGATCGAACGAAAATAGATTATTTCTAAAGAGCGGCATTAAGTTTAAATGAAAATAGGGTTTTAATGAAGATAGGTGTCTTTTGAGAAGCAAATAGAATTGCAAATGGTTTAGTTGTTATTCTCGGTTTCAATTTGGAATTGCAAATGGAGTCCATAGGTGAAAATCGTTTCTGCCGATTTCGGTAAATTCGGTAGGTGAGTGAGAAACTGGTTTAAACCATAAACAAATGTGCTGCACGTGAGCACCTTATAGATTCGAGAGATCAATCTGTATAAGTCCGGCCTAAACCAAGAAATGGCCGTTCCAGACTTGCTTGGTCACAAAGTGGAGGAGAAGGGGTTAATTTGGGAGGGAATCAAAGAAAGGTTTTGAGACCAGAACAATTTCGGGAGAGTAGTGTCTCGACTTGTATCGGGAATCGAAAGCTTGGGAAGCTTGCAAGAGATGAAAGCTTTTGGAGAGCTTGCAAAGTTGCCTTTTCCGAGAGTGTTGTATTTTCTCCCGACCGAGACTTATTGTCCGGTGAAATAGGTAAGACCTATTTATACAAGTCGAGATTGAAACGTGCCTGGCCTCATGAAGGAAGAGAGTAAAGGGTTAAATAATGGGAGGAGGTGGTAACCGCAAGGTGTTTATGGGTGAAAACGTTTTCACCATTATTTCCTCATTTATTTGACCGCTTTATTCCTATTCACGCTTTCTTAATGTGAGCGTAGTGTACGCAGAGAAGCCGTGACCGCCAAAACCAAGACCCCTGGATCCCCAGTTTGTGTTGATGTCTCGAGTGTTGGTTGCACTTGAGTGCGGAGTGGCGCCGCTAGTGGCGCGTGTGGCATGTGCCAATGGCATGCGCGGAATGCCTTTGTTGCGGGTTACATCTTGAGTGCAAGTGGCAATACCAGAGCTGCTAGTGGCGTGTGTGGCATGTGCGGAATGCCTTGGTGGTAGGTTGCATGGTTTGCAAGTTAGGCTACCAGCATGGGTTTTGGCATGTGTCAATGGCACGCATGGCCATTAGGGTTATGTCCCAGTAAGAAAAGCTACCGATGCATGTTGGCATGTGCCAATGGCATGCGCGTGAATTTAAGTCACGATCTGGTAGGAAAAGCTACCAGGAGCGTGTTGGCATGTGCCAATGGCATGCGTGGCCAATTTGGGTCACGACCTGGTAGGGAAAAGCTACCAACGAGCGTGTTGGCATGTGCCAATGGCATGCATGGCCGATTTGGGTCACGGCACAGTAGGAAAAGCTACCGGCGAGCGTGTTTAGCATGCGCCAATGGCATGCGTGGCCAATTTGGTCACTGACTGGTAGGAAAAGCTACCAATGAGCGTGTTGGCATGTGTCAATGGCATGCTCGGCCATTAGGGCCACGCCCGGTGAGAAAAGCTACCGGCGAGCGTATTGGCATGTGCCAATGGCATGCGCGAACAATTTGGAGTCACGGCACGGTAGGAAAATCTACCAGCGAGCGTGTTGGCATGTGCCAATGGCATGCTCGGCCATTAGGGCCACGCCCGGTGAGAAAAGCTACCAACGAGCGTGTTGGCATGTGCCAATGGCATGTTAGGCCATTAGGCCATGCCCCGGTGAGAAAAGCTACCAATGCTTAGCGTGTTGGCATGTGCCAATGGCATGCTAGGCCATTAGGGCCACGCCCTAGTGAGAAAAGCTACCGGCGAGCATGTTGGCATGTGCCAATGGCATGCTAGGCCATTTGGGCCACGCCCTGGTGAGAAAAACTACCAGCGAGCGTGCTGGCATGTGTCAATGGCATGCTAGGCCATTAGGGCCACGCCCTGGTGAGAAAAGCTACCATCGAGCGTGTTGGCATGTGCCAATGGCATGCTCGGCCATTAGGGCCACGCCCTGGTGAGAAAAGCTACCAAAAGCGTGTTGGCATGTGCCAATGGCATGCGTGGCCAATTTGGCCTAGGTTGCACGGTTTGCAAGACTTGGTGCGGGCGCTTACTTTGGCATGGCGCGGCTAGGGCCAAGGTAAGGGTGTTTGGCTTGGCGTGGCGTGACCCGGTGTAGCTAGGGCCAAGGCAAAGTGTGTTTGTCATGGCGCGGCTAGCTTTGGCAAGGTGTGGTCGGCATGATTTTCCATTGGCACGTAGGTGCGGCTAGCTTGGTTGGCATGCTTTGGCGCGTTTGGTGTGGCTGACATGATTTTCCATTGGCACAGAGGTGAGGCTAGCATGGTTGGCATGCTTCGGCGCGTTTGGTATGGATGGCATGATTTGCCATTGGCATAGAGGTGCGGCTAGCTTAGGCTAGGTGCGGCTGGCATGATTTTCCATTGTCACGGAGGTTCGGCTAGCATGGTTGGCATGCTTTGGTGCGTTTGGTTTGACTAGCATAGCTAGGGCCAAGGCAGTGTGTTTGGCATGGCGCGACTAGCTTGGGCTAGGTGTGGGGGCATGATTTGCCATTGGCACGGAGGGAAATTAGGGTTTTGTTCGTTGTAACCTAATTTGAAAAAATACCCCTATTAATTACCGACTACATGCATTAAATGTTCTAATAAATGTGTCATCTGGTGACAATTAGGTTATTTGGGGTTTTAAGATTTTACCTTTGTTCAAAATCCACCATCAACATTAAGTCCCCCGCTAGCTCGGAACAGAGCTTTGTTGCGAGGTAAGCATAAGATGGTGACAAACTATCAACAAGAAATCGTAAAGAGAATTGAAGAGGCTTGTCTCGACCTTTTTATAAATAGGATTTGGAATCCTTGCCTCTCCCGGCGATTTTGCGCAAATCGGGAGAGGTCACATAATTGGGAAGTCGACGTCATTGAGAGGTAGGAAGTCAAGCGGCATTGAGAAGTTGACACGAGTTGGGGAAACCGAGCGTGCTAGATGGAGGGACCGGCGCAAAGTGGGAAGCTAATCGCGCTAGCTGGCGGGACCGGCGCAAGGTGGGGAAGCCGAGCGTGCTAGGCTGGTGGGACCTGGCAACTTGGGCGACGTTGGGAAAGTCAAGCAATTGGTGGGACCGGTGCAACTTGGGAGACGTTGGGAAGTTGGGCGCAATTGGTGGGACCGTTGCAACTTGGGAGATGTTGGGAAGTTGGGCGCCCTTGTGGCCCGTTCCTTATATGCACGATTTTGGTATAGGGAAATCCTTCCCTATTTCAGAATCTCCACGCCCATATATATATATAAAATCCCTTTTTCTCATCTTTGTTCTTTCATGCGTTCAGCTACCCCATTCTGTTGCGGTGTCTTCTTAACTGTGAAGTGCCTCTTTATCCCCTCATCCTGACATACTTGCAAGAACGGATCACTCTTGGACTCTCCACCATTGTCCGAACGTAGTACTTTGATCGTTCAGCCAGTTTGAGTCTCAATTGCCTTTTTCCACCTCACAAAGATTTCTAGGACTTCATCCTTATGCCTCATGGTGTACACCCATACGCGCCTAGAATAATCATCAATGAACGACACAAATTAATGTTTCCTCCCAATGATGCATTCTTGGAAGGACCCCAAATATTTGAGTGAACATAGTCAAGAACTCCACTAGTATTATGGATAGTCAGTGCCAAAGCTTGTTCTTGTTTTCTTGCCCTTGACACAATGTTCACAAAATGCTAACTTGCAGGCAATATCACCTTTCAACAAGTCTTGTTGAATAAACCTATGCAACGACTTCTCACTGGATGTGCAAGTCTCATGTGCCATAGCTTTGTCTTCTCGTAGCCGCACTCTCGATGTGTTCGAGAAATAGACAATCTCATGTTGTTGTACTCCCAATCAAGTAGTACAAGTTATGATGATGTGTGCCCTTCATGATTACCATAGATCCGTAGATTACTTTTAGAACACCATTTTCAATGACTATCTTATAGCCCTTAGCTTCTAAAGTTCCGAGTGAAATCATATTCTTCTTTATGGCAGTACAAATCTTACCTCCTTCACTCTCTAACCATACCATCATGCATCTTGATACGAACACTACCAATCCCAATCACCCTGCAAGTATGATTGTTTCCCATACGTACTTCTCCATCAAGCTCTTCAAAACTTGAGAACCAGACACGATATGGACATATATGATAAGTTTCTCCGGTATCTAATACCCATGTACCATATGTAATAGCACAAGCCGATGGTGTCACGATTAGCGAGAAATCGAAGCATCATCTGATTCTTCATTACCTTTACAATGTTCACCTCGGTCTTGTTGTTATCTCCTTCTTTTTCCTTACGCTTAGGACAATCCTTAGCCCAATGACCGAAGTCATGACACCAAGCACACTCATCTTTTTGCAGTCGTCGCGTTATACTCTTAGAACGTCCTCTACCTTTCCCATAACCACCAGTCTTCCTTCTCCGTCTATTGAATGACCTCTTGCAAGAAGCAAGTCATTGTTAGCTTCACTTGCAAGGTCTTCACGATCCATCTTCCTGAACTCCTCACTACGCAATGCCGTAGTGACCTCTGCGTATGTCATCTTGTCCTTTGTCGTGCGGTAATGCTTTTATCACGGGTTCATACTTTTTAGGAAGAGAGTTTATCGACACAAAGCTTGTTCCTCGCTTTGATCTTCTCATCATAGTTAACCAACTCAAAGAAGAAGTTTATTATATGAATCTAGGTGCTCGGTTAAGGTTACACCTCTCTTCATGTTATAGCGATACAAATTCCTTTTAAGATGTATCTTATTGGCCACGTTCTTCACAAGGTATTCCTTATCTAGCTTTTCCCGCAGATCCTTAGTCAAGTCTCGTGCTGATAATTAACTCTTACCGCAGCTTGCTAAACACCCTCATATCGAAAAAAGACACAATTTATTCATCTTTTTCCACTACTTGTCGGACATCTCCACCGGGCTGACCTTCTACAGACTTCTTCTAGGTCAAGATGAACAAGAGCATCCATTACGTCCGTTCTCCATAAACCAAAGTTATTGGTTCTCGTAAACTTTTCTACCTTGAGTTGTGATCTATGTGAATGAAGTATTTCTTCTTTTGTTTCTTTATCTTTATTTGTGGGATCCGAATGTTCTCCTAAAGGATTTTTTGGATCTTCGTCCCACAAACATTATTCACAAATAACCAAATATAGATAAAAATAACCTTTGAGATTAGTATTACCTCAAGAAATATTCAAAAAAAAATACCTTCACTTCAACTACAACTCAGTACCGTATCCAAGAGAGTCTCCTTGCTCGATACCAATTTTTGCGCCAAAGCCCGCGGAAGCGTTAGGTTTGAACTACTACGAGGTATCTCAATATCGCCAAGAACACAATCACACACACAAGAAGAATAAGTATTTAACGAGGTTGAATCCTCGGGAAGGAATAAGAAATTTTATATATCACCGTATAGGTTGGAATATACAAAGCCTAAGCAGAGAGGAAGAGAACTCTTACTAGTTCTGGTGTGTTTTCTCTAGTTCTCTCTATGGCTATTTATACATATCAATAGGACTGGACACATTCCTTAACAAGGATTACTTTCCTACAAGTATAGGGTTTCGTAACTTAACTCTAAGAGACAAACCTCTTAAGATGCTATACTTATGACACAAGTACTTGGTTTCCTTAACCAACTAGATTTCCCAATCTAGACCTTGACCGACCTACCAACATTTAATTGGCACATGCCAACATGCTCGCTAGCTAGCTTCCCTATCAAGGTCACGGCCCTAACGGCCCCGCATGCCATTGGCACATGCCAACATGCTCGCTAGCTAGCTTCCCTATCAAGGTCACGGCCCTATTGGCCACGCATGCCATTGTCACATGCCAACATGCTCGCTAGCTAGCTTCCCTATCAAGGTCACGGCCCTAACGGCCCCGCATGCCATTGGCACATGCCAACATGCTCGCTAGCTAGTTTCTATCACGGCCCTAACGGCCACGCATGCCATTGGCACATGCCAACATGCTTGGTAGCTAGTTTCCTATCACGGCCCTAACGGCCACGCATGCCATCGGCACATGCCAACATGCTCGCTAGCCGGTTTCCCTATCAAGGTCACGGCCCTAATGGCCACGCATGCCATTGGCACATGCCAAACGCACACGCTTGGTAGCCTAACTTGCAAACCGTGCAACCTACCACCAAGGCATTCCTCACATGCCATTGGCACATGCCAAACGCACACCTGTGGTAGCCTAACTTGCAAACCGTGCAACCTACCACCAAGGCATTCCGCACATGCCATTGGCACATGCCAAACGCACACGCCGGTAGCCTAACTTGCAAACCGTGCAACCTACCACCAAGGCATTCCGCACATGCCATTGGCACATGCCAAACACACACGCTCGGTAGCCAAAACTTGCAAACCGTGCAACCTACCACCAAGGCATTTCGCACATGCCATTGGCACATGCCACACGCGCCACTAGCAGCGCGCCACTTGCACTCAAGATGCAACCAACACTCGAGACATCAACACAAACCGGGGGATGCTTCTTTAGGGTTTTGGTTTGGCGGTCACAAAGATGCGCGTGCACTACGCTCACATTAAGAAAGCGTGAAAAGGAATAAAGCGGTCAAATAAAAGAGGAAATAATGGTGAAAACGTTTTCACCCATTAAACCATGCGGTTACCACCTCCTCCCATTATTTCACCCTTTACTCTCTTCCTTCATGAGGTCGTGGTACGTTTCAATCTCGACTTGTATAAATAGGTCTTACCTATTTCCACCGCATAAATGTGTCTCGGTCAGAGAAAATACTACACTACTCTCGGAAAGGCAACTTTGCAAGCTCTCCCAAAAGCTTTCATCTCTTGCAAGCTTCCCAAGCTTCTACTTTTCGATACAAGTCGAGATACTACTCTCCTCAACACCTTTCTTTACTTCCTCCCCAAATCAACCCTTCTCCTCCACTTTGTGACCGAAGCAAGTCCGGAACGGCCATTTCTTGGTTTAGGCCGGACTTGTACAATTGATCTCTCAAATCTATAAAGTGCTCACGTGCGGACATTTGTTTAGGGTTTGAATCAGTTTCTCACCCACCGAAATTACCAAATCGGCAGAAACGATTTTTACCCATAAACACAAGGCAACGGCCCTAACGGCACGCATGCCAACATGCTCACGGTAGCTTTTCCTACCAAGGCCACGGCCCTAACGTCCACGCATGCCATTGGCACATGCCAACATGCTCGCTGGTAGCTTTTCCTACCAAGGGCACGGCCCTAACGGCCACGCATGTCATTGGCACATGCCAACATGCTCGGGCCGGTAGCTTTTCCTACCAAGGCCACGGCCCTAACGACCCACGCATGCCATTGGCACATGCCAACATGCTCGCCGGTGGCTTTTCCTACCAAGGCCACGGCCCTAACGGCCACACATGCCATTGGCACATGCTAACATGCTCACGGTGGCTTTTCCTACCAAGGACACGGCCCTAATTCTCGTAGCCTAACTTGCAAACCGTGCAACCTACCACCAAGGCATTCCGCACATGCCAATGGCACATGCCACACGCGCCACTAGTAGCGCCACTTGCACTCAAGGTGCAACCAACACTCGAGATATCAACACAAACTGGGGATGCTTTTCGGGGTTTTTGTTTGGAGGTCACAAACTTGCAGCGACACTACGGTCACATTAAGAAAGCGTGAAAAGGAATAAAGCGGTCAAATAAATGAGGAAATAATGGTGAAAACGTTTTCACCCATAAACACCTTGCGGTTACCACCTCCTCTCATTATTTCACCCTTTATTCTCTTCCTTCATGAGGCTGTAGAGTACGTTTCAATCTCGACTTGTATAAATAGGTCTTACCTATTTCCACCGGACAACAAGTCTCGGTCGGAGAAAATACTACACTCTCGTAAAGGCAACTTTGCAAGCTCTCCCAAAAGCTTTCATCTCTTGCACGCTTCCCAAGCTTCTACTTTCCGATACAAGTCGAGATACTACTCTCCTGCACTATTCTGGTCTCAACACCTTTCTTTGCTTCCTCCCCAAATCAACCCTTCTCCTCCACTTTGTGACCGAAGCAAGTCCGGAACGGCCATTTCTTGGTTTAGGCCGGACTTGTACGCATTGATCTCTCGAATCTATAAAGTGCTCACGTGCAACACATTTGTTTAGGGTTTGAATCGGTTTCTCACTCACCTACCGAATTTACTCGAAATCGACAAACGATTTTCGCGTATAAACAATTGGCGACCACAATGGGAGGTTCGATCTTTCTATTACAATGTAAACTTTCAACCAGCGATCTCATTCTTCGACCCAGACGTCAAGATGGTAGAGGAAGGCCATCCACTCCGACTCAGTTACTCGATGGCTCGATTATAAGTCATGACATGACAAGGGGCTACCGGGGACTTCTCACGGGCTAGAAGCAAAACGATCCGCCCCGGGATTAACGGCGCGCTTATCCGATAACTCAACAACGATTCGGAAGATTGGGGACTTCCCATGACTCTTCTGAGAAACCGAACGTTACTACAGTGACATTTGAAGAATTATTTATGATGAAGTATTTCCACAACTTTATGAAAGGTATACCTATGGCTACGGTTTACACCAAAGACAAGAAAACAATAAAACAAATTGAAAGAGAAACGCATTGAGTACATAGCTGGAATATGCTTGCCCACTTTACCACTACCACGCTACCGCTAACACCGTGACGTGATAACAAAGCTACGAGGTAAAAAGGGGATCCAACCCATTTCATAAGCATAACACCTTTTGGAATTTGAATAAGGAAAGGATTTCTGTTTGAGCTACGTATGGGAAGAAGCCAATGGTCCACACCATACCGAAATCCGAGCCAAAGATCCATGCCTAACTGGCGTCCCACGCCAAGTCGGCCGCATATTCCAAGATGATCCAGGCCTACCGGATGCGTTCCCCGATGCGCTTACACGATGCGCTTGCAGACGACGCATGCGAAAATGCTTGCCGACGCGCTTACCGTGACGCACATGCCGGGAACACATGCCGCACGCGCATGCCGTCGCATGCCACACTTTGTGATAACAGTTTGCATCCTTCCCGTGCTAACATCTTGCGCCCTTCCAAAGACCATCCTCGCCCTTTGAAACAGACTCCATGGCTCCAAAGACTTCGTGATCAAAACCGTGTCATCTCGGACGATACACTTACGATCACCGGGCCCGAGCCACTTAGCCACCCCAACGGTTCTTCAAGCATGAAAGCTCCAACCGTCACGGAGACGTTATTCCACCATCGTGGCAAGATATCGGAAGATCCTAAGAAGCCGACCTCCTTTTAGCACTGTTGATTTGATGAAAAGACAAAAGATACTTCAAAGAGACGCGTTTATAAATGAAGAGTCTCGCGTTGCTCTTGAACGCCCAAGTATAAGGGGATAAGCAATCCAATTTTGTCACACTAGAAGATCAGAAAGACTTCTCCAAAATCGAAAGCAATGGAAATCAACAACTCTCCCGAGTTCACAGAGACACTTCTTCCGCACAATGGAAACTTCGACCACAAAGTCGCATGATCTATGATGAAACAATTATGTGAGATTCTATATTTCTCCAAGGCGTAAGCGTCAAGAAATATTTGCACCCCTCAACCGCACCGCATCGTGAAAGCGGCGTTTCCGGCCCAGGAAAGCCGTTTCCCAAACCCTAACATCTCCTAGAAAGCACGATCGATAAATGTAACCGAGGACTCCTAACCTCTCTGTTCTCTTGAGGGATGTCGAGTTTGACAAAATGTGACGCAGACCTCCGACTTCAAAATGGTAGCCGCCAAGGCTCGAGAGTTGGAAGATGTCATTTCAACGTTCTCTCCGTAAGTAGCTCGCATCAACGTTCTCTCCGTAGTAGCTACACATCAACATTCTCCAAAGAATGCTTCGCTTCAACGTTCGCTTCAACGCCACTCTTTCCTCGCAAAGGGTCGTGGCCGCCACACTCCTCATATCAAGGAACATAGTCACAGCCAGCCAATCTTCGTAGTCATGGACACCTTTTAATCCATCTCGCCAAAACTCGTGATCATGGATGGTTTGCTCGCTTACGCATCCAGCCCAATCCTTTTACTTCCATGGAAGCCCATAGAACATCGATCAATCTACTTTGTTACCACGACAATATAGTTTCTCCCGATTACATATCCTACCAAGAATCAATTTGCCCCTCATTCGTTGATACCAGCCCAGAGCTTCACCGCGGCAGAAGAATTACTACAAAGATGGAAACACGTAAACCATACTTGAGGACTAAGATATACATGGGATCCCTTCATCACAAAGCTCCGGAACACAAATACCAAAAATCCTTACCCACAACAAGGTCCTCTACTCTTCAAGGGTGCGAGCGCAAGAATATCATCACCTCTCTTGTCTAGAAGACGCCTTCAACACTTTACGAGGTCTGCGGAGGATCCCGAGCCTCGCACTATCCGAATATGTTATCATGTAATTTCGAGCATCCCATCCGGAAGATGCATCGGCACCGAAGTTTTCTCCCAAATGGGAAGGGCCGTACATAATCACTAAAGCGTATGACAAAGTGGTTACTACAAGATTATCAAAGAAGATGGGGAAAGCTAGAGACGGTCATCAAGCGGAAAGTGGCTTAAGACATACTACGCCTAATCACTTCCCCGCAACATGCTACATCAAAATTCCTACTCTTTAAGTCTCGAGTTAAATCTTCAATCCTCCGAGACTCCAAGGCCAAAGCTTTCTCCTCTTCCAAAGATGGTTTACGTGGCGAAATCACACCAAAGAAGAATACCAAATTTCTCGTCGACTTTCACAATATTGAGACGATGTCGTAACCACTGATATTAAACTCCAAGGATTCGCAGTGGACGCCATGTTCTCCCACCTTTGAATGGCTAGCTCTGCATGGCGGACGGATGGACGTATTCTCTATCTCGGCAATCATTGGAAAAGACACTCACTACGGAAACCAAGGCGGACGAACATCACTTCATCAAGGCTCCTGGTAGCGATATGGCCGCATGTCTTCCATATCCTCGTATAAAGGACCACGAATTCTTTTCGCACTGTGAAACCGCTAACATTCCGATAATTGGAGGAGAGACACCTCATATGAGTCCAAAACGACGAACCCGCATAGGGGTATTCATGACAAGAGAGCCCTAAATCGCATTCTCCGTGTCCCAGCGAACAACAAGGTTGGATTTGAAGGGAGGGGAACGACTAGGTCATCCTCGTCGATAACAATAACGCATTCTCCAACAGGATATCTCATCACAAAAGGAAAATTTTCCATTCATCAAACAAGCGGTAAAGCGTACGTCGGTCCACCAAAGAAGAAGAAAACATACCGCATGATTTTCTTAACCCGAATAACCTTTGTTGGGATGCTCTGCCGAGTCGACCTCGCGCCTTCACCTGGAGAACCCGGGCTGGTTAGAAGATGGTTCGTCTCATGCGACATGACAAAGAGAGAAACTCAACAAGAAGAACCCTTTCTCAAACGAGGAGATGATGCAATTACGTTGGGTATGAATACAAAACCTTAAAAAAGGAAAGGAAGCAATGAGGGACATAACACTTCCGCATTTTAGCATGGACAATGCCCCGATCGGAGCCGCGCGTGAAGGAAGGCAAACAAGGAAACTTTGATATCTGTAGAAACACCTACTCCCTCGTTGTTTACACCGGTCTCGCTAGCTAGCGCAATCAGCTTCCCCCACCTTGCGCCGGTCCCGCTAGCACGCTCGGGCTTCCCAACTCATGCCCAACTTCCCAACGTCGCCCAAGTTGCACCGGTCCCACCAATTGCGCCAACTTCCCAATGACCGCCCAAGTCATGCCGGCAAGCACGCACGGCTTCCCTACCTTGTACCAGTCCCAGCTAGCACGCTCGCTTTCCCAACTCGCCAACTTCCCAATGACCGCCAAGTCACTCCCAAAGAAGCACGCACAGCTTCCATACCTTGCGTCGGTCCCACCAGCTAGCACGCCCAGTTTCCTAACTCGCGTCAACTTCCGTATGACCGCCCAAGTCACGCCTGCAAGCCCGCACAGCTTCCACATTGCGCCGGTCCCACCAGCTAGCACGTTCAGTTTTCCCAACTCACGCCAACTTCCCAACTGTTTATGGGTAAAAATCGTTTCGGCGATTTCGGTAATTTTGGTAGGTGAGTGAGAAACTGGTTCAAACCCTAAACAAATGTGCGCACGTGAGCACTTTATAGATTCGAGAGATCAATCCGTACAAGTCCTACCTAAACCAAGAAATGGCCGCCTCAGACTTGCTTCGGTCACAAAGTGGAGGAGAAGGGTTGATTTGGGGAGGGAAGCAAAGAAAGGTGTTGAGACCAGAATACTGCGGGAGAGTAGTATCTCGACTTGTATCGCAAAGTGAAAGCTTAGGAAGCTTGCAAGAGATGAAAGCTTTGGGAGAGCTTGCAAAGTTGCCTTTACGAGGGTGTAGTATTTTTCTCCCGACCGAGACTTGTTTTTAAGGTGGAAATAGGTAAGACCTATTTTCACGCTTTCTTAATGTGAGCGTAGTGTACGCCGCAAGTCAGACCGCCAAACCAAAACCCCGGAAAGCATCCCCGGTTTGTGTTGATATCTCGAGTGTTGGTTGCACCTTAGTGCAATTGGCGCTACTAGTGGCGCGTGTGGCATGTGTCATTGGCATGTGCGGAATGCCTTGGTGGTAGGTTGTACGCTGAGTGTAAGTGGCAATGCCAGAGCTGCTAGTGGCGTGTGTGGCATGTACCAATGGCATATTCGGAATGCCTTGGTGGTAGGTTGCACGGTTTGCAAGTTAGGCTACCAGTGTGTGTTTGGCATGTGCGGAATGCCTTGGTGGTAGGTTGCACGGTTTGCAAGTTAGGCTACCAGCGTGTGTGTTTGGCATGTGCCAATGGAATGTGCGGAATGCCTTGGTGGTAGGTTGCACGGTTTGCAAGTTAGGCTACCAGCGTGTGTGTTTGGCATGTGCCAATGGCATGTGCGGAATGCCTTGGTGGTAGGTTGCACGGTTTGCAAGTTAGGATACCAGGGTGTGTGTTTGGCATGTGCGGCCGTCGAGGCCGTGGCCTTGGTAGGAAAAGCTACCAAATGAGCATGACCTAGTGTTACCCCGCAACACATTAACTAAGAGCATTTAACTCGGTGTAAATGATTAATAGGGGTATTTTTCAAAATACCCAGTTAGGTTTTCTACACAGAACCCTAATTCCAAAACTAAGCCGCACTCTGCGCAACATGGCAACCATGCCAAACCAAAGCCGCATATCGCGCACCATGGCAACAATGCCAAACCAAGCCGCATCTTTGCGCACCATGGCAACAATGCCAAACCAAGCCGCACCACGCGCACCATGGCAACAATGCCAATTCAAGCCGCATTAATCGCGCACCATGGCAACAATGCCAAACCAAGCCGCACACTGCGCACCATGGCAACAATGCCAATCCAAGCCGCACTCGCGCACCATGGCAACAATGCCAAAACCAAAGCCGCACACTGCAGCACCATGGCAAAGCAATGCTGACCAAGCCGCACATCACGCACCATGGCAACAATGCCAAACCAAGCCGCACACTGCGCACCACGACACAATGACGCCAAAACCAAACTACATATCTCACTCATTGGCAACCATGCCAAACTAAGTCGCTTTTGCCATTGGCACATGCCAAATATAGCGCCCTAGGCTTGCAAGACTTGAAACTAGGTCAACATGGCCGTACGTGCTATTGGCACATGCCAACACGTACCGCAAGCCATATTTCCAAGTCGCTATACCTTTGGCCCACGCCAAATATAGCGCCCTAGGCTTGCAAGACTTGCAACTAGGTCAACATGGCCGTACGTGCCATTGGCACATGCCAACACGTTGATCTATGCATGGATCTCATGAAAGTCAGAATTTATTCACTGCATAATTACACTTAGACAATTTATTCCGCACATGCCAATGACACATGCCACACGCGCCACTAGTAGCGCCAATTGCACTAAGGTGCAACCAACACTGAGATATCAACACAAATCGGGATGCTTTCCGGGGTTTTGGTTTGGCGGTCACAAATTTTGCGACGTACACTACGCTCACATTAAGAAAGCGTGAAAATAGGTCTTACCTATTTCCACCGCACAACAAGTCTTGGTCGGGAGAAAATACTACACTCTCGTAAAGGCAACTTTGCAAGCTCTCCCAAAAGCTTTCATCTCTTGCAAGCTTCCCAAGCTTCTACTTTCGATACAAGTCGAGATACTACTCTCCTGCACTATTCTGGTCTCAACACCTTTCTTTGCTTCCTCCCCAAATCAACCCTTCTCCTCCACTTTGTGACCTAAGCAAGTCCATTTCTTGGTTTAGGCCGGACTTGTACAGATTGATCTCTCGAATCTATAAAGTGCTCACGTGCAGCACATTTGTTTAGGGTTTGAATCAGTTTCTCACTCACCTACCAATTTACTTTGAAATCGACAAAACGATTTTCACCTATAAACACACCCTAACCACATTCCAAGCCACCGTTTGGCATCACATAAATACCTAGATTAACCAACTTCCTATCATGCCAATACGTCATTCATCCAAAAGATATATACTCTCCTCACGTACAACCAAGATAAATCACGAGAAGTTTGGTTAGATCCTAAGAAAATTACGCTACATGAATTCAAGAACAAAAAGAGTTCACGAGATATTTTATTTTTTCCACTTCTACATTATCTGAGACAAAAAAAATCGAACAAACTTGCCTCAACTTCCGGCGAGCAACCTAATTGATCCTTTAGCCAAAAGTTCCCTCAAGGATTAAGCCCTAACTGATGAATATAACGACAAACAGGGGAAATCAATACATGACTGTAAGTACAAGCCAAAATCATCAAGAAAGAACTGACCAAAACTAATTAAATCCTTACCACCTACGCCACTTGTTTCTTTTTTTCTTTACTGGTTTTCTTCTAAATCTTCTCTGCTTAAATCGCCCCACTAATGTAACCCAATTCTCGTAGAAAGAATGAATGTAAACAAATTCCACTAACCGTACTTATTAATACTAAGTCAACATTTTAGGGTCAACTAAGCAAAATATTCTTAATTGATACGGAGTACCTACCAATAGATAAAGTGACCGGTACTCTAATCTTCTAATACAATTCATATACGGAAGGAAAAATAGAATCGATGGGTATTACACTGAGAGTGATGGTTTTTTGTTCTTTTGGGTACTCAGAAAGATAAAAAGACCTGGATGCTGAGGAGGCTTTCTGTCTACTGATGTTATGATTTATGACTATTTTTATTTTGTTTCGCAAAGATCCCTATTGTGAAACCTTAATTATCAATGGATCTCTTAATTAATACTTTGTATTTATGTGTACTGTATTTCCTTTTCTTGTGTGTTGTGAATGTCAGATACATTCTTAATTATCAATGGATCTCTTACAAAAAAAAAAAAAAAAAAAAGATTCTTGAAAGCTTCTTCAAATGATCAATAAAGAGGTTGCTTACCAGAATTTACTGTCTAATGCAAACCTCTAGAGAATTGAAGGCCAGTTAGAGCTATTAACCTTTTACGTCTCTATAATATATATACAGTATTACATGACTTAGTCCTTACTTTTTCTTGAATTACATGGGCTGTCATTTTGGATTATATCCATTGGGTTAAATCTTTGGGGCTCTTGTGCTACATTGGGGCTCTCTAACCATTTTGCACTAAACGCAGCCGTCTTCTTCTCTCTCGTTTCCGATCTCTAATCCTCCAAAACTTTTGATTTTCTCTGGTTTACGAAATGGATTACTGGGATGAACTTAGAATCTATGTACACAATCAAAAGAAAACCCACAAGCATTATGATTTTCCTCTCAAATGTTTCTCATCAATCACCGTCTTATAATTATTCATTTTCTGTAATTTTCTTATGATTTCTTGGTTATTTCCCCGTAGTATTTTGTTAACCATGATTTTGCATCTGAGTAAACCAAGATATGCATCGACCAATCAAGTTGAAGTTGGCAATTCAGAAACTTGTTCTTATCCAATTTCAAGGGTTAATTTAACTTGTATCATAAACTTAATTTGTAGTATATATGTTTAATTGTTCCAAGTAAAAATAAGACTTCTGTTTGTAATGTTGATTGATCTCGGGTTATTTATTTTATTGGCTTGTGAATTATGCTTGTAAATGAATTACAGTTCCTGCCAGAAAAAGAAAAGTTGAGTTTATTTGAAGTGAGGTTTTGATAGCCTATGTAGGAATCAGATGCAGTTGTAATACTAATTAGTACTAGTCCATGTATCAGATGCATAGTATAAACATCCATTTTACACCCACTCTTCATCTTTTTTGATAAAAATTGGTGCATTGGATCTCTTTGATTCAACTTTTCAATTAGGTTGATGAATAGTCATCAAGATTTTTTATTTTTTTTTGATCGGCATAGTCATCAAGATCTCACTGTTAAAAGCAGCTTACACAGTATGTAAAGATCTCCATCACTATGTTGTAAAAGGCGAGCGCCTTTGGCGCTTAAGCGCCAAAGGCGCACTAAGCGTAGGGCTGGCGCCTGGGAAAAAAAGGCGCTCGCCTAGGGCGCCAAAGGCGCTGGGCTTGGCGCCTCGCCTTGCCTAGCGCCTTTTACAACATAGCTCCATCACATTAAAAACTAAAAAAGGAATGTAATAGTTAATTTAGGCTATGTTTTTTTTTTTTTAATGAAACAAGTAACAACTTCATTTAACTCTTAAGATGTAGGTTTTATACTGACATTTAAATTGTCATTCTCGGTTCCACTTTTTGCAGCCATACGACCCTGAAATAACTCAATTAATGTTTTATGAATGAGATTTCTAAGGTCTGTTCATGCATACTCATAGATCAGAATACAAACCATATAGGAAACAAATACAAAAATTAGCAAATTAAATTACAATTACATTAGCTTGGATTAACAAATACAAAAATTAACTATTCAAAACCAGATATGTAGTTGCATTTTATGGTAAAAGAGGCTTTCCATGAAAGAATTCCTCGCCGGTTTGTAATTGTTCTCTGCAATAGGTGACCATGTCATCCATCTAAAATAGACGTTGGTACCATCAAGATACAAAATACCAAAGCGAAATCAAGAATTTGTTAACCGAGAACGCCACAGTTAAAAAGAGAATCTAAAACAATGGTAACAATTGATTTAGAAAAGTTGATAGTTTTTTGAGAGGAAAAATCATTGTGTGGAAAGTCGATGTTGATGTTTCTGCTTCAGTTGTAGGATCATGAATGGAAGAAGAATATGAGAGAGTCTTCTGTTTTAATCCGTTGATATCCGTTGATATCCGTTGATATCCGTTGATTTAGGATTAGGTTTTGGATAAATTTTTTTTCCTCTCCGCAGCTAGATATGTGGAGGCTGAGAAGAAATGACGGCAACTATTCTACTTATAAGGTTTTGAAATGAAGCTCTAGAGTTAAATTTTAATCCGTTGATATGCTTTAGATTACACGAACTTAATGGCTGACAGTAATCGCTAACCGAGGAGATTAAATTATTTGACTCGTGGGAAAATTTTAAGGCACATCTCTAAGAAAATTGATGGTCTCATGTCAAAGGGCGTATACCTGTAAGAGCACCCAAAGTTAAATCATGATGAGTGCAAACAATGACGGTCAACAGCTAGATCAAGCTATCGCTCAAACTCATCTAGTACCACTTGGTGAGAGGTTCGATAACACCGCACTACAGCATTTCTAGTTTTCAAAAAGTTCTCACGTAAAGCAAGTTCTCATTGAGGCTACCTTGTTCGGCTACGATGAAGTTTGTTCACCGTCTCCAAAACTCAAGAAACACCGGAGTACGTATTGTAACTTAATACATATTCAAATAGCAACTATGAAGTATGTTCAATCCCCAAAACTCAAGAAAAATTGAAGCGTGCTTGGATCGTAGGCTGATACCAAGTTTAAACACGAGTTTAGGTAGAATATCTTCCATAGTCTTTGTGTGGAGATCTTAGTGTTATTTATACTTGAAGGATACTGCAATGCAGTTACAATTATTGTTACAGACTCTAACAATTTCAAGACTTTAACAAATTCAAAACTCTGACTCACAAGAGCGTAAACATAGCCTTAGGATTCTTCCTAGTTACTCGGTATTCTGACTATCTCAATGAGATTTTGTTGTAGAGATAAGTTTGTTATTGTTAACAATTGGCTTCTGAATTATGCTTGTAAATGTATTACAGTTCCTACATAGGAATTATTAAACGCCGTAATAGTACATGATTTCCCAAAATGTATAAAGAAAATTCACCATAACATCGATGACAAGGATAAACAAGGTATTGAGCTTCAACAATTTGATCTGACGAGGTCCAGTTTTAAGATTTTATTGCAATCTATTGAAAGGTTTGCTAGCCTTCTACCATATGGCTTTACGTTCTTCTTTTCCATGCCTCTCAACTACCAAGAAAGTGGAAAAAAGTTAAAGATAGAAAATTTACTTTGGGAACACATCTGTTTTAACCACTTCCATCCATGCTTTAAGAAAGCGATCGCAAGTATAGCATGATGGTTCCACACCTGGTTTGTGCATCTAAACAGTAAATCAGGTCCTCCATTAAGGGAAATGGAATTTTTATACTAAATTGTGAACAACAATGAACCTTAAAACGCTATTTTCATTATGCTATACTAGTAAGGACACATGTGCGATGCACATGTTTGAATTTTAATCATCCAATAATATTAAATTTGAAAGTCATGAAATTTTTCCTAAAACAAAAAATTATTATTCTTATTTGTACTCGTTACGTAGATAATTGAAAGAGTTTTTCAAATATATAATTTTTAAAAAAATCCGATGTATATTTTGAAAAATACTAAGTTTTTAAAAATTTTGATCTATTTTTAAACCAATGGTATTTATGTAAATATATAAAAAATGGGGACAACTAAGTAATTTAGGGGGTCTCCTACCAAAAAGAGCTCTTTTCTTTATATTAGTAAGATAAGATAAGATAAGATTTGTTGTTGCGTTTTAAACGATATACCTTAAAAAAAAAAAAAAAAAAAAACAAGTTTGGCTTTTTAAATACTTGTGGGGATATGAGTTTATCGATTAAGGTTGAGGTCGCCTTCATTTGCAATGAAATTTCAAAAGAAGAACATTCTGAATTCTCAACTACAACTAACAGCCTCTTGAATATTAAACAAAGA
>JAJJWW010008242.1:0-111365 GCA_023531295.1 Papaver armeniacum | reverse complement strand
ACAACCGTAAGCTCCCAGAAACAAGTCATGTTTTTATAAATGAGATATTTAGGGTTGTAGTTACAATATTTTTTTCTCATACTCATATGGCGCAATACCTATAAATCAAACTATGCAAGAGACCAGAATAAACTCAAACAAAACAAACGAAAGATGCAAATCACAGACTTAATTTAGTTTTAAATATTACTAAATATCTTTATCTTCACATGAAAACTGAAAAGGGATCTTTAATAAAGATAGAAACAAAGATGAACAAATACAATAATTAAATCTTTACAAAGCAGGTTTCCCTGTGAATAAATAGGTAGAGATAAAGCAAATCTACATGTAATAAATATCTTTCCTAACTAAGAAATTATATAACCATATATACAATGAATACATATCTCCTAATACAAGTCAATCCCTAGAGTTGTTTCTAGAAGAAGTTCTCATCAAATTTCATTGAACTCTTTTTCCTTCTTATCATTTGTAACTTATTTTTGGACATTTGATATCAGAGTACTAACCAAGACCCCGACTTTTGTTATCAGAGTTCTATCCAAATTTAAGAGATTCGGAGACCAATTAGGTTAATGCTAAGTATGAGTTAGCCTGAGAAGAAACTTGCCATTACTTTTTCTTCAATTACATGGGCCGTCACTTTGGATTATATCCATTGGGTTCATTCTTTGGGCCTCTTGTGGGTTCTTACCCTTGATAAGGGCACCCATTAGGTTTAGGATGTACCTACTACGTATAAATAAACCAACTATACACAGACTCTCTAACTATTTTACACTAAACGCAACCGTCTTCGTCTCTCTCGTTTCAGATTTCTAATCCTCCAAAACTCTTTCTTTTTAAATTTCTATGGTTTACGAAACGGATTACTGGGATGATCTTAGAATCTATATACACAATCAAAAGAAAAACCACAAGCATTATGATTTTTCCTCTCAAATGTTTCTCATCAATCACCGTCTAAGAGTTATTTGTCTAGATGCGTTTGGATTGATTTACTCAAAGTGTTCGTAGTGAAGTAAGTTAAGATAAGGTAATTCAGAAACTTCTTCTTATACAAATTTCAAGGTTAATTTAACTTGTATCACAAACCTAATTTGTGGAATTCCGATTCTGTATGTTTAATTTAATTATTCCAAGAAAATATAAGACTTCTGTTCTTAATGTTAATGATTTTGGGTTTTTTGTTTTATTGGCTTCTGAATTATGATTGTAAACCAGAAAAGAAAAAAAGTTAAGTTTATTTGCAGTGAGGTTTTGATAACCTATATGCGAATTAAGTGCTGTAATACTAGTACCATATTCTACACTCCTTGGATAAAGTTAAGTTTATTTGTGTAAGTCGACAAGATCACCCAGATGATGATGAAGGCAACATAGACAATCAAGTAAAGACGTAGCCTCATCATTTCGGCCATTGTTAGTCATAATATGCGTAGAATGCGAAGTATATGGAAGTCACTCATTAAACAACTAAACATATGAAACCAACCACAGCCAAAAGCATAATACAACAACATCCAAGATAGATTAAAATATATGAAGATCGAACGAAAATAGATTATTTCTAAAGAGCGGCATTAAGTTTAAATGAAAATAGGGTTTAAATGAAGATAGGTGTCTTTTGAGAAGCAAATAGAATTGCAAATGGTTTAGTTGTTATTCTCAGTTTCAATTTGGAATTGCAAATGGAGTCCACTTTTTACAACCATGCTCCTGGAACAATTCATGTCATGAGTGGTTATAATATTTGCCAGTCTAACCATACTCGTAGAGCACAACATATAACCAATCAAACTATATTCGAGACCACATAATACAACCCATATTAGAAAACAAACCATGGATGCAAATAAATTAGTTACAGACTACTCTGTAACTTGATTTTCTATACAAACCGAAAGGATATTCAATAATGAGGAGAACACTAGCAAACTAAAATGTATTAAAAATACAAAATTAATTAAATCTTCAAAACCCAGATCTGTAGTAGCATTTTTGTGGTACAAGAGGCTGTCAATTAAAAACTCGCTCGCTCAATTGAAATCCACCGTATTAAAAAAAAAAAAAAAAAATTCTACCAACTGATAGTGGTAAAATACCCGAGAAGGAGAAACCAACAATTAGTTTTTCCAGACCGAGACCAAATAGAAGAGAATCTAAAAAATGGTAAAAGTTGACTTATCAAAGATCATAGTTTTTAGAGAGGAAAAATCATTGTGTGGGGGCGGTTGTTGTCGATGGATCGTGAACAAGAAGAACATTGAGTGTTTGGTGCTGTTGATTTTTAGGGTTAGGTTTTGGATTTAATGCTTGTCTACTTTCGAACTATGGGGTGGAACCAACCTACGGCCTCCTTTTGCTGTAACCCTTTGCAATCAACATGATTAACTAAATTCCGTAACGCCACGTTGAGCTTGAAGGCGAGCGCCAAAAGGCGACACATGTGGCTACCTTGTATTCTCAAGGTGAGCAAAAACCACAAGGGAAGCGCAAGAAAAATAGCCAAAGGGATGCGGAAAAGGCGAGAAAAACCGGCTAAGCGCCGTCGTGGCAAGCGTGTTGGCAAAAGAGACAAAGCTAAGATGAAATGCTATAACTGTGGGAAACAAAGGACACTTTGGCCGTGAGTGCACCGAGCCGAAAAAGGTACTTTGTTCATTTAACTCTGTTTACACATCTGTGTGTTCACATGTAATAGTTGTCACTCTCCCTGAATGGATTGTAGATACGGGAGCAACAAAACATGTAGCTCGAGATCGAGCGGGGTTCGTAGATTATCGACGTATTTCATGTGGTACATATAAAGTTTATATGGGCAATGGCACATGTGAGGATTCTATGGGAATTGGCACATATCAACTCTCTATGCGCTCTGGACGTATTTTAACACTTCACGATGTGTTATACATACCAGGAATTCATCATAATCTACTTTCAGTTATTTCTCTTCTTAGTTTAGGGTACTCTTTTAAAATAGAAAACGGTAGGTTGGAAATCTTCTTTTATGGTACTTTATTTGGACGTGGTTATTTATGTAATAATTTCTTGAGCTAATTAGTGTTTGGGTCATAGGTTTTGGTATGCTTTAGTGTTTGGGTCCTAAGTTTGTCCGGTTTAGTGTTTGGGTCGTTGACTCGTTAGTCAACTAGGTCAAGCTGTTAGCTATAGTGAACTTGGTCTTCTTGAACACGCATGTACAGCCATGGTTGCTATTAAATGTGAAAATACTTAAAATTTCTGTCAAAACTTCAATTCTTGAAACAAGATCGACGGACGAACATGATATGGGAATCTTTTGTCGTTAAGTAGACTAAATTGGTATGTTACGTATGTTCTAAACTTCAATTCTTCAAACATCACTTATCCATACCTTGAAAAAGTTATTTGGCATTTTGACAAACATCTTCAAGACAATTTAGAAAACCCCATGAACCCATTATTTTGAGTTTTAATCCGTCACCGGGAGATCGGGATGGGTTTAAAGTCTCAGGTAAACCACCACCCCTCTAGTTCATGTACAGATGGTAGAAAAAAATAATGACAAACAATATCAAAATCAAATTCTAAAATTCATAAATGCTCATCTCATATCTCATTCAAGTCCATCCAACTCTCTGTCAAGGTCATCCATCCACAATTGAAGTTGAGTACTAACAGTGATAAGTAGAAACCAACATTGTGTTACATTAAAGGTACTAAAGAAGAAGAAACCAACATTTTGTTTACCTTCATCCGAGAACTGCGAGAAATGGTAGCATTTGAACTCGGGAATATCTTTGTTTTTTGAGAGGAAAATTCATTTTGTGGGTAAGTTGTTGTCAAAGGTGATGTATTTGATGTTTTTACCCCATTTATGAATCGGGAACATGATAGTTTCTTTGTTGTTGATTTTTAGGGTTAGGTTTCATATCCCTTTTTCTCTGTTGTGGCAGCTAAATGTAGGCGGAGTCGGTAGAAAAATGAGGCACCTATGCTAATTATGTGATTTATAGATCGATCTAGACCGTTCGAGATTAGGGTTAAACGGTAGTGGTTGATATATTTTCGGTATTAGATTTAACTACTCAAACAAGTTTTATGTATGACCATAATTGTTGGTAGCGTTATCGTTACATTTTTTGTTTTTGCATACACGCGAATGTGAGCTTAAAGATTTTAGATTTAAGTTAACATTCCGAGTTTGAGCCTATGATCACATTTTTTGCGCTTAACATTCTCAGGATCTGTAAATACTAAATCAAATTATTCAAGAGAGCAGAACAAAACTCAAAGAAAACAAACCCATAGATTTATTAGAAAAGATAAACCATCGATACAAAGAACATACAAACTTAAGGATCTTTAATTAAGATGGAAAAATAGATTAACAAATACAAAAATAAAAAATCAACCACTACACATTGCCATAAAATTGATTAATCTGAGATCTTCCTCTCTGAGATACTAGGATCACCTCCAATGCTGCATGTCATGACACTTTCAGAATTTTTGTAGATGCATGTTACGATTATTTGACTAACTAACAATGCTAGCACTGGTATGGTGTTTTTTTTCCTTACATGTACTTGTGATGGGGTCAAAGAAACCTATCAGACTAGAGGAGAATGTCGACCCTAAAGCTGGCATGGCTATTTTGGAGGCATGCATTGAGGTTGATAAAGTGCTTCAGCATCAACAATATTCATCTTATCTCCGATGCTGAAATAGTGTTACATTACTAGAGTCGGATGGGAGAGTAATAAACTTATTAGAGATATTAAAAATCTTTTTGTTTCTTTTAATTATTGGAAAATCTCTTTTGTTATAAGGAATGATAATGGTCTTGCAGACACCATCACTAAAAGAGTCGGGAGAGAAAAATTGATAGTTGAGGAATACGGAGATTACACTCCATGGATCCAGAGTTTGTTAAATAGGCAATTTGAGCTTGAATAATAAAATTCTCCCTTTTTTAAAAAAAAAATAAAAAATTATTCATTTGGTTAGTCTCATTTTTCTCACCCATTGGCCTACTTCATTTGTCAATCCCAGTTTGTTCATAACATTGCTTCATGTAATACAGGACTGTCTAATTGGCAAATTAACTTGGTAGACAGATGAATATTGATCTCCATCACATTGAGGACAAAAAAAGGAATGTAAATAATTTATTTAGGCTGTGATTTCGCTCAGGAAATTCATTTTACTACTTGCAGTGAATTAGTATGTTACCTTGCCTTATGTAATATGGTTTGAATCCGGTATGTTGATGATGCTTATGTTTTTGTCAAAAAACTGGGAATGGTCTGGTTTGTCTCATTTCTCTCACCCATTAGTGCCTACCTCATTTTCCATTCCCAGTTTGTTCATGCTCACTGCAACTGTCTGATCTCATTACAATTAAATTAACATTATCCCAGTTTCAGTTTAGACTTGCAAATGAAGTCCACTTTTTACAACCGTAAGCTCCCGAAACAAGTCATGTTTTTATAAATGAGATATTTAGGGTTGTAGTTACAATATGTTTTTTCTCATACTCATATGGCGCAATACCTATAAATCAAACTATGCAAGAGACCAGAATAAACTCAAACAAAACAAACGAAAGATGCAAATCACAGACTTAATTTAGTTTTAAATATTACTGAATAGCTTTATCTTCACATGAAAACTGAAAAGGGATCTTTAATAAAGATAGAAACAAAGATGAACAAATACAATAATTAAATCTTTACAAAGCAGGTTTCCCTGTGAATAAATAGGTAGAGATAAAGCAAATCTACATGTAATAAATATCTTTCCTAACTAAGAAATTATATAACCATATATACAATATATACAATGAATACATATCTCCTAATACAAGTCAATCCCTAGAGTTGTTTCTAGAAGAAGTTCTCATCAAATTTCATTGCACTCTTTTTCCTTCTTATCATTTGTAACTTATTTTTGGACATTTGATATCAGAGTACTAACCAAGACCCCGACTTTTGTTATCAGAGTTCTATCCAAATTTAAGAGATTCGGAGACCAATTAGGTTAATGCTAAGTATGAGTTAGCCAGAGAAGAAACTTGCCATTACTTTTTCTTCAATTACATGGGCCGTCACTTTGGATTATATCCATTGGGTTCATTCTTTGGGCCTCTTGTGGGTTCTTACCCTTGATAAGGGCACCCATTAGGTTTAGGATGTACCTACTACGTATAAATAAACCAACTATACACAGACTCTCTAACTATTTTACACTAAACGCAGCCGTCTTCGTCTCTCTCGTTTCAGATTTCTAATCCTCCAAAACTCTTTCTTTTTAAATTTCTATGGTTTACGAAACGGATTACTGGGATGATCTTAGAATCTATATACACAATCAAAAGAAAAACCACAAGCATTATGATTTTTCCTCTCAAATGTTTCTCATCAATCACCGTCTAAGAGTTGTTTGTCTAGATGCGTTTGGATTGATTTACTCAAAGTGTTCGTAGTGAAGTAAGTTAAGATAAGGTAATTCAGAAACTTCTTCTTATACAAATTTCAAGGTTAATTTAACTTGTATCACAAACCTAATTTGTGGAATTCCGATTTTGTATGTTTAATTTAATTATTCCAAGAAAATATAAGACTTCTGTTCTTAATGTTAATGATTTTGGGTTTTTGTTTTATTGGCTTCTGAATTATGATTGTAAACCAGAAAAGAAAAAAGTTAAGTTTATTTGCAGTGAGGTTTTGATAACCTATATGCGAATTAAGTGCTGTAATACTAGTACCATATTCTACACTCCTTGGATAAAGTTAAGTTTATTTGTGTAAGTCGACAAGATCACCCAGATGATGATGAAGGCAACATAGACAATCAAGTAAAGACGTAGCCTCATCATTTCGGCCATTGTTAGTCATAATATGCGTAGAATGCGAAGTATATGGAAGTCACTCATTAAACAACTAAACATATGAAACCAACCACAGCCAAAAGCATAATACAACAACATCCAAGATAGATTAAAATATATGAAGATCGAACGAAAATATATTATTTCTAAAGAGCGGCATTAAGTTTAAATGAAAATAGGGTTTAAATGAAGATAGGTGTCTTTTGAGAAGCAAATAGAATTGCAAATGGTTTAGTTGTTATTCTCAGTTTCAATTTGGAATTGCAAATGGAGTCCACTTTTTACAACCATGCTCCTGGAACAATTCATGTCATGAGTGGTTATAATATTTGCCAGTCTAACCATACTCGTAGAGCACAACATATAACCAATCAAACTATATTCGGAGACCACATAATACAACCCATATTAGAAAACAAACCATGGATGCAAATAAATTAGTTACAGACTACTCTGTAACTTGATTTTCTATACAAACCGAAAGGATATTCAATAATGAGGAGAACACTAGCAAACTAAAATGTATTAAAAATACAAAATTAATTAAATCTTCAAAACCCAGATCTGTAGTAGCATTTTGTGGTACAAGAGGCTGTCAATTAAAAACTCTGCTCGCTCAATTGAAATCCACCGTATTAAAAAAAAATTCTACCAACTGATAGTGGTAAAATACCCAGAAGGAGAAACCAACAATTAGTTTTTCCAGACCGAGACCAAATAGAAGAGAATCTAAAAAAATGGTAAAAGTTGACTTATCAAAGATCATAGTTTTTAGAGAGGAAAAATCATTGTGTGGGGCAGTTGTTGTCGATGGATCGTGAACAAGAAGAACATTGAGTGTTTGGTGCTGTTGATTTTTAGGGTTAGGTTTTGGATTTAATGCTTGTCTACTTTCGAACTATGGGGTGGAACCAACCTCTGGGCCTCCTTTGCTGTAACCCTTTGCAATCAACATGATTAACTAAATTCTGTAACGCCACGTTGAGCTTGAAGCTGAGCGCCAAAAGGCGACACATGTGGCTACCTTGTATTCTCAAGGTGAGCAAAAACCACAAGGGAAGCGCAAGAAAAATAGCCAAAGGGATGCGGAAAAGGCAGAAAAACCAGCTAAGCGCCGTCGTGGCAAGCGTGCTGGTAAAAGAGACAAAGCTAAGATGAAATGCTATAACTGTGGAAACAAAGGACACTTTGGCCGTGAGTGCACTGAGCCGAAAAAGGTACTTTGTTCATTTAACTCTGTTTACACATCTGTGTGTTCACATGTAATAGTTGTCACTCTCCCTGAATGGATTGTAGATACGGGACCAACAAAACATGTAGCTCGAGATCGAGCGGGGTTCGTAGATTATCGACGTATTTCATGTGGTACATATAAAGTTTATATGGGCAATGGCACATGTGAGGATTCTATGGGAATTGGCACATATCAACTCTCTATGCGCTCTGGACGTATTTTAACACTTCACGATGTGTTATACATACCAGAATTCATCATAATCTACTTTCAATTATTTCTCTTCTTAGTTTAGGTACTCTTCTAGAATAGAAAACTAGTAGGTTGGAAATCTTCTTTTATGGTACTTTATTTGGACGTGGTTATTTATGTAATAATTTCTTGAGCTAATTAGTGTTTGGGTCATAGGTTTTGGTATGCTTTAGTGTTTGGGTCCTAAGTTTGTCCAAGTTTAGTGTTTGGGTCGTTGACTCGTTAGTCAACTAAGTCAAGCTGTTAGCTATAGTGAACTTGGTCTTCTTGAACACGCATGTACAGCCATGGTTGCTATTAAATGTGAAAATACTTAAAATTTCTGTCAAAACTTCAATTCTTGAAACAAGATCGACGGACGAACATGATATGGGAATCTTTTGTCAGTAAGTAGACTAAATTGGTATGTTACGTATGTTCTAAACTTCAATTCTTCAAACATCACTTATCCATACCTTGAAAATAGTTATTTGGCATTTTGACAAACATCTTCAGTTCAATTTAGAAAACCCCATGAACCCATTATTTTGAGTTTTATTCCGTCACTGGGAGATCAGGATGGGTTTAAAGTCTGTGTAAACCACCACCCCTCTAGTTCATGTACAGATGGTAGAAAAAAATAATGACAAACAATATCAAAATCAAATTCTAAAATTCATAAATGCTCATCTCATATCTCATTCAAGTCCATCCAATCTCAAACCAAATATGACCGATACTATTTTCTTTCTCTTTGTTCGTCTCGGTTATGCTGATTCATCTTCTACAATTTTGTTGAATTTTTTTGAACACCATTTCAAAATTACTAATGTGAAGTGATTCATCGGTGAGCTGAGTGTTGTGTTTATAATGATGATATTGGGTCTTCGGATTCAAGTTTGACGAGCACGAGATCTACTAGATTACCTGATTATACACTGAGAAGTTATAAGCATTTTATTGCTAGTGAAGATGATATTGTTGATCAATTGAGTGCACAGACAAATTAGAGCTGGAGAGCGAATCTATGAATAAGGTGAAGAATTGGAGGATGAGATTGTTGCTCTTGAGAGGAAAATTGAGAACCTAAGATCGAAGGCTCGAAGCTGCTGCTAAGATGCTTTCGAGAAACAAAGAGCGATGAAGTTGAGTATAACTAACGGTTTGACAAAACCTACTTCTTGACGTCGTTGACTAACGGGTCAACGACCCAAATACTAAAACGGACAAACTCAGGACCCAAACTCAAAGACGTATCAAAATCTACGACCCAAACACTAATTTACTCTAATTTCTTTAAATTAGACTTGTTTAATTATGTTTCTTTAAATTAGACTTGTTTAATTCTGTTTCTTCTGAAACTTTAGTGACTTGGTTATCTATATGATGACCTAAACACTCTATAGTGGATCGATATCTGCATTGGGATCCAAAATGAGCAGAGCAAGCTAAAATCTACGTAAATCCACTTCATGAACCATAATGTCTCATGACATAAAAACCGGACCATTACCCCTAAATTTGTCACTCGAACCAAAATCCACGAACTAAAATCTACGACCAAAATCTATCTGAATGTACTAATGATGTAAACAGAGTGTTATAAACATTTTACTTATTTGGCCGTTTACTTAGCTATTTAAACATCCGTGTTAGGGTTGGTTGTTCTCCTTCTTACTTACTGCCCCTCTCTATCTCTCGATCTGTTTTCCTTTTCTTCTTCACGCTGCCTTAAACCCAACCACCGCAAGTAATATCTTCATATCTGGATGAGATGATCAACAACAACAATTAAACTCTCAGCACAATGATTTCTCCTCTCATCCAAGTTCCATTTCTTAAGCTTTTGATTATGCAGTTTACTTTAACAAAATGAGGCTCATATAACAAAATTGAAGAGATATGGGGTTGGAAAATGGGTTTACTTTAGGGATCTGAGTTCATTACATCTATTTGTTATCTAGTTAGGAATAAATGGGTTTCTGATGAATAATTAATACTGATAAAATAAAAGGTTGTAATTCCTTTCATTTTGATTAACTAATGAATTTCTTGTATGAATTGTATATGTGTTTAGTTTTGATGGAGGCCCTGATAGTAATGGTTTGATATTTGAGTTTTTTTCTTTGTAACTGGTATTAATCCATCTCATTAGCTACCTAATTAATCAGTGAAATTTATGTTTTCCATATGTCATTGTGTTGATTTCTAGTCTAGTGTGAATGTCAGCTCAGGTCCATTCAAATACTTCTCAAGACTATGAGAAAATCAAAGAAACTTCAACTTGCAGTTGTTATAACATTCTACCATGGTAATTAAATCAACCCTTAATTACATGCATTAAAATAATTCATAGATAGCATATGTTATCATGGTTTTGCTCGGATCATTTTTAACCGAAGACTGATGGGTGACGTTGCTCTGCACTTTATGGTTTACAATTTCATGCTTGCCTTCACCTTGGGTTCAACTCAAGAAAACAGAGTATCACCTTTAAAGTACTGTGATTATCATTGGTAACAGCTCAATCCTGATTACCAAGATATAGTTTTTGTAGTAACGGACAGTACTACACATTCATGGTCTTTTGCAGTCAGAAGATTTTTTGGATGATTTTGAGTTGCATATTGATGTTGATTCTAGATCGATTGGATTCTTGATAAGTTAAGTTGTATGAAAAAATCACCAGAACCGTTAATTGGGATTTTCTAGAGGAACCCAAATTCCATTTTGGGATATTATCACTTTGAGTTCTGATGTGAATATTAGTTGTATGAAAAACAAGACTACAACCACCAGATCCATTGATGGTACTAAGAGAATGTACCGCAAGCAATAAGATTGATGGATATGATAAATACGGACAAGTAGGGCGTATTGGGTTAAACTAAAAGAATTTTATCTAGAAGTACACACAGAAGATAACTCCATGGATTTCCGGGACACTAAAATTCCAAATTCTTATTTTTCGGGGAGATGATAGAAGTTGCCATGGTTTTCATATGGACTCGTAACAGTTGAAATCACACTCGCAATCTAATACAGTATACTGTTTTGATTGGAAATATCTTGTTCGCTTGTACAAAATCAAAGTTTAATGTAGAAGCAACTTTATCTTTGTTTGTCTAGATGAATCGATTCTGTTTACGTATATAAACGTCCACGAGGTGTGTCTAACGGACACGGCAGGTGACCAATAGAGAACTTGTTCCACTATAATACACCCATAGAGAACTTGTGTCACTAGAAAAACCCTTCTCTGGATGCAGCAGTGAGAAAGTTATCGTTAATTGGATTTCTCTGTGGTGCTTGTAACAACACTACACAGTACTGCACATGCATGTAGTGATTAATATTGCATCACAAATAATTTAACCAAATGTTATTTAAAAAGGAAAAAAATACACATGCAAATAACAAACTTAAATTATAATCCATCATGGAAACTATTGTGACGGTGGTATTGGATTCTTCTAATAGGCTTATATATCTCCCCGTTCAAGCTTGTTTTTTTCCTCTAAAGTTCATCATTTGGAATTTCAGTATTAAGTTTTACCAAATACAGCCATCCAATTTTGGGTTGATGGTTAAATAGGTATAGTGAGTAATGAAATGTAGAATTTTATAAGTACCAAAACTTATTTGCATTGCTTAAGTAGTTTCCCAGCATTTGAAGCTTTTCCAAGAATCAACTGCAGGGTTGTGTTGGACTTGAGAAGGGTATAGTATAGGGACTTTACAAAAATATGAATGAAGCCGTTCAGATATGGAAGTTGATTAGGTTGATGAATAGTCATCAGGAGACTAAACCTCTTTGTTTAAAGCCGCTTACAGATTTGGCACAATCACTAGTAGAAAAATTAACATAGGTGACATTTCAAAACTGTCACAGTATCAATATCATGACTGTTCAGGTGAAATTTGAAAGTGTCACCAAAGGTGGTGTCACCGTAGGGGTCATTTTATGCTGACAGTTTTGGACTGTCAGATAACTGTTACCAATTAACCCATCAAAAGTGTTATCTTGTATTTAAAACCGTCATTGTTCGAATAGTCTGTGACGGTTTTTCCTTAAAAACGCCATGTTAGCAACATTATAGTGGCAGTTTTCCCAAATTAACGTCATCATAAGTTATATCTGGAACGGTTTATTTTTGAAACCGTCAACTTATTAAATCCTTCAGTAACACATTTCATTACAAACCGCCAGTTGAGACCTTTGGTTTATTGTCGTTGATGATGTAACAAGAAAAAAGGATCTCTCTGAGAGTCTTAGGTACGAATTTACAATAAATTTGTATACTATATTACTGACTTTAATTTACAATTTTAATTTTTCTTATAAAAAAATTACATTTCAACACAAGTTGAAAGCATATTTGCAACAGTTTACATTCTTTGATTAAGTACAAACAATTCAGTATCTAGATTTTATTCAGCAATGGTTGCCAACGCCTTCAATTAGTACCTCCAATCTCACAGCTCGCAATACATCATAAGCATAATTGGGATCGGTGGAGGAACCTGAAGTTGATTCGATAGAGTTAAAATAAAGTTATAATCTTTGATGAAATTCACCACTTAGTCTGACCAAGATGTATTCCATGCACAAAGAATCAAATTATAATCGAAAAATGCAATCTTTGTTTACCTGTCAGGGTTTGTGAGCATGACGCTTTGTTTCAGATTTTGATCAATTGAGGTCTCATTCCAAGATGTGAACAGAAATTTATTCATTAACTGAAATCTTTAGCCACTCTTCCACGTATATCTCCATCGGTTTCTGTAGCTGGCACATTCACACATCCAATTACCACTTTCCATTAGACACTACGAAGGAAAAAAAAAATCAAGCAATTAATTATCACGAAAAATGGATAACCAAGATATCAGATCCATGTAATTCAACCTAAGATCACCCAATATTTTACCATCTTTCTGATTTCATGTTGTATAGATATTCCTCCATATTCTCATCAAATGAGAAGAACAAATCAAAATGAGACGTTTTTCTATGTTGTTGAGGAACATCAGATCATTATACCGACTGAGATTACCATAGGTCCGTAAGGTTAAGAATGAATGGGAGAAAGAGATGGGAACGATAAGAGAGGACCAGAGCGGCGGAGAATGAGTGTATAGGGTTTTACTTCTCATTTGTTTTATACGCCCAATTTGTTTTATTAGGGTTTGGTGAAAGGTTTAAACTCCAATGAAAATGTTCACAACCTAAGGCCCAACTTAATTAATCCGTGCATTTTGCACGTGCTATTCTTTTTTTTGTGCAAGTTAATCACGTGAAGATAACGCACACGTCCACAAGGACCACTAGACTCGCAAAGAAAATTTTGATGGCTTGAAATTCTGTCTCGTCATAAGGCAAAAGGTTATGTTTGAACTATAATGATTTGTAACTCTAACCCAAATTCATATTCCCCTGCTGTTCCAATTTATTAATATTTTTATTTTCATTATTCCATTTGTGCTCCAATGAAAATGTTCTGCACTAAAAATTTCATCCATCCATATTCACAACTATTGTTATGTAAAATAAAAATATTATTCGCATCCGCTATGCAACGGTGCTGATGGATCCACCTTCAAACAAAGTTAATTTAAAATGCATTTTTGGGAGTTGTACATATTAAGAAAGGACTCATTGTAAAATGGTTCAATTACCACTAAACCTAGCTTATGACCTATCGTGAGGGTCACTCACCTAAACCGTCATTTTATATTATAGCTATTGTGATGGTTTATCATCTAACCGTCATTTTATTTTATAATCTACTGTGACGGTTGATTGATACCGTCATTATATTAGGTATAAGTGACAGTTTATGAATGTCATTGTATAGTCGGTTTATGGTAACATTTTCTCGGAGTAAACGTCACAGTAAATAATTACCATGACAGTTCTGATAGACGTCACAGTATGTGACAACAATATATGACGGTTGCCTCTAGTAACCGTCAGCTATGCATTACCATCAACATATTGTGACATTTTTACCTAAAACTGTCATGGTATAAAATTCTGAACCGTCACCAAATCCCACATTTGGCCTAGTGAATGTGTATTGTTTAAACTACCTCTGTATAGACTCAGCTAGCCAGGCCAGATCAATCACCGGGTTTAAACTACTCCTGTCTGTATTATCTGGCTAATTTTCTTTGTAGACAGATGAATCTTGATTCCATAATAATATTAAGAGCTAAAAATGCAATGTAAAATGAAAATAGTTAATTTAGGCTGCGAGTTTGCTTAGGAAATGAAATTCATTTTTACTACTTATGCTTTTCATTTGGTTACTCTCATTTTTATCACCCATTGTGCCTACTTCATTTGCCACTTCCAGTTAGTTTGTTCATGCTCACTATAACTGTCAGATCTCATTCTATATAAAAGTAACAAGGTTTTAGACTTAACAGTTAAGTTAATATACTCAGTTTTCAATTTGGACTTGCAAATGGAGTCCAATGTTTGTCACCTACGCTCTGAACAATATTTTTCAGTAGTCTGTTCATACTCCTGTGGCACAGTAGATATTCAAGAGACAAGAATATACAACTCAAGGAAAACAAACCATAAATGCAATTAACAGACTTGAATTAGACTTAAGTATTACTCAATATGTTGATCTTCACATACAAATACAAAGGATCTTTAATGAAGATAGAAAAAAAGTTAAACAAATACAAAAATTAAAAAAATTCCTCAGTTCAACTACAAATTTCAAAACCTTAGAAAATCATTATGAAATTCCAATCCCCAAATTCGGTATATTATTACAAGAAACTTATCAATCTTCTGGCTTTGTATCTCCGGTACATCTCCGGAGAAATTAAGTCATTGTATTATCAGGTGGACGCTCTTGATTCAAAAGACGCACTAAAGCTCCTGATCACTAAGAGGGTTGATAAGTGTCATGCGGCCGCATTAGAAGTCCAAACGGAATAGCCCTAAAAGAAGTAGAAACTAACGATTTGCTTACCGTGAGCTAAAGAATTGCGAGAAAAAAAATCTAGAGTGGTAAAAGGGCGTATATAGGAACCATAGGGGGAAATAGCCGTTGCAGAATAACTAATGGGCGATAACCATTGTATCGCCGGCGTTATTATTTAAAGCGAGCGATTTTAACAATATCGGTAGCGGTAAAGTTTTTAACGCCAGCGATATTGTGAATATCGCTCGAAAGCAACTCAGTCGCTAATTGATTTCCCCATAGTGGCACACATGGTTTTCCATGCCACCTTGCATGCCAAACACCATTTTTTTGGCATGTCCATAGGAATAGGCCTAACGTGTTTTAGATTGTTTTAGATTAACAATTGAGTTGTAATTGTCAGTTTCAGTTGAGTTATAATCCCATATGCAGATATTTTTATAAATGAGATCTAAATCAAATCATCAGATTTAAAAAAAAAAAAACACACGTAGATAACAAACTTAAATTATAATTACTCAATAAATTGATCTACGCATAAGGATCTTTAGAGGATGATAACACTAGCTATCTAAAATAGATTAACAGATACAAAAACTAAATCTTCAAAACCCGGATGTGTAGTAGCATTTTAACATATGTTAAGAAGAAAAAAAACCATAGATTTATTAGAACAAATCATAGATAGACTTAAATTAATCTTAATTATGGGTCAATAAGATGATCATCATATACAAATTGAAAGGATCTTTTACGAAGATAGAAAAATAGATCATCGAATACAAAAATTAAATCTTCAAAACCCGGATGCGTAGCAGTAAAAGAGGCGGTCCATTAAAAAAATCCTCATTTCAAAACCCTAGGAATCATTATGGAATTCCAAGCCACAAATTCAGCAGATCTAGTGTTAATGCCAGAAAACTAAGAGTGTTGATAACTGTCATGTTGCTTCCTTAAAAGATTCAAACCTTAGAGAGCCCTCAAAGAATAGGAACCAGCGATTTGTTTACAGTTACCACGTACGCTTGAGAAAAAGTCTATAAAAATGGTAAGCTTCACAGATTGATGATATCATAGTTTTTTGAGAGGAAAATTCATTGTGTGAGGAATTCATTGTTGTGTTTGATGTTTCGCTTTCATCGATGGATCGAGAACAAGAACACGAGAGTTGTTGATTTTAGGGTTAGGTTTGGATTTCTTTTACGCATGACTAGATGGATGAGGAGAGAAAGAAATGAGGGCAACTATTCTATTTATATGGTTTAGAGCTAACTTTGTTGATTAGGGTTAGATTGTAGTCGTTGATCTGTTCTCTTCTCAATATTAGATTGAACGGCTCACAAGTTTTATGACTTGTCCTAATTGTTGACCAAAGTTTGGTTATAGACGACCTAGTCATCCTCCTAATGTTTACCTTCGGTTCTTTGGCAAGCGAGGCCATATTGCCACCATCGAGATCGGGTCATATTGCCACCACCGGTTTAGGCCGGTCAGTGCCGCTTCCACCTCCTAATTTAGGTATATAAATTCATAGTCCATGTCACTATAGTTATAATGTAATCCATGGAGCCAAATTGAATGTTGGATATTTTCAATATCTTAGAAAATAAAATGGTTTTTTGTTTTGGTTTGCCGCTACGACGGGGAAGTGTTTTGTGTTGAATAAACACAATGGATGTTAGTTGGAGATGAAGAGACATCTTTAATAGGTGTGATGGTTCATAAAACACACAACCATTCTCAATAGACACCTTATGCGTCTTTTGGAAGTGAAGACGCATCTCCAATAGGCATGAATATCCCTATAAGTAGTGAAGGTATTCTCCCATTCTGTATAATCAATTCAACCTATTTTCTCTCCATCTAAAGCATCATCAAAAATCTCTCTCGTGTGTTCTTGATTGGGTCAAGGGGCGCAAACCTTGAATCCAATTTCTCTGTTGTAGGGCTTTCATTGTATCCTGGAGGCATTATTTCACATACCTATTGCAATCGCCAATTGATATTGAGAGGGTAGAAATAATCGTCTAAAAGAAATCTATTCGAGCCTTGAAAGTCACGAGTGCAACAATTTCTTTGTGTTTATTTCATCCTCCGTTTTTACCCAAATTTTCCAACAGTTTTAGACGATTAATTTCCAATAGTGGATGATGAATTAATTTAGTTTACGAAGGTCTCCTAGATTCATTTTCTGATGAAAAAGAAAAATCGCGGCATCAAGGGGAGATGTTTCTGGAAAAAAAATCGAAAGAATTCGTAGAGACGTCAAGATTGGATACATGTCTCTGAATAAGACAAGAGAGAACATTTTGGGAAGCAAATAAACCTTGAAAGGGTGTGATTGGTTGGATTCATCAATTTTAGGAAGGGTTCTGTACCGGGGATTTCGTTCAGTATGGGTGTTAATCCAAATATATGGTGTGACTTCGCAAATCCGGATATACCGTTTGGAAAAAGACATTAAAAGCTTGAACACCAGGAAAGAACAATGTGCACTGCTTTTAATGGAAACCTTGACATGGTTGCGATCTTCATCTATAACCCAAACAGATAAGTCTCGATACGCCCATGTCAGCATTGGATAAGCTAGTATGGTTTGGATGGTATTATATAGTTAGGCGATTATTTGTACGGTTGTGTATTTAGGAACCTATATATATGTATCTATGTACGTAAGAATGGGATGTTGAATGAATGGAAATGTATGTCAATGTTCTAGTCTGTATATTCTTTCTGTTTTTAAGCATTCTTCTTCCTCTCCTAATCTGACTTTCTTCCTCTCCTTATCTGAATATTTCTCTCTTATTTCACTAAGTTACACCCTTAATAAGTTTGGGCCTATCAATTGGTATCAGAGCCAGGTTGGTAGATGGTACTCGTTTGAAGACATTGGATGACAATTTGAAAGGATTGGCCGAAAGGATGGAGAAACAAGAAAAACAATCGGATGATATCAAAGGTTTGACAGAAGTCCTTGGAAAATTGGTGGAGAAATATGAAAAGCAAATGGAAAAGCAAGATAAGCAAGGTGAAACAATATCCAACTCTTTGACAGAAATCCTCAATAGAATGTCAGTTTCACCCACCAATGTTCTTACGGAAAAAAACACTGAAATGCCAGAGTTCACACCAATATTACCTAGTGGTGGATCTGTTCCCCCTAAAAATCTGTTGGTGAATCCTTATATCAGAATCCAGCACCTCCTCATAGATCGTCTGGGATTGTTGAATTTCCAAAATTTTCCGGGGCTGATCCTAATGGTTGGGTTTATCGTGCGAACAATTTTTTTGCTAATCGCATTAAAACAAACAGATGGGTTGTCATTGCTTCATTCACTTTGAAGGAGAAGCACTTCAATTTCCGTTGGCTTCATAAGGCTCGTGGTGTTCTCACATGGAATGATCTTACTACGGGGATTTTTCGACGCTTTGGCCCTTCTTCTTATGAGGATCCCAAGCAAGTTCTCTCGTCAAACTTACACAAGGTTGGGTCTCTTCTCGATTATCAAAATGAGTTTGAAAAATTATCTAACCGTGTGCATGGATTATCCAAGAATTTCTAGTGAGTTGTTTTATCGGTGGGTTGCGAGAAGAAATTCAACCGGGGTTCGTATGTTCAATCCTAAGGATCTTCTTACTTGTTATGGGACTTGCTCGTTTACAAGAAGAGCAACTATTGTCCATGGGGCAGATTTCATGCACTAAAGAAGGTACTTCTCAAAAGAAGTTTCCTACAACCACCCCTCACACTCACAAACCATCACCGGAACATTCCTGAGGTTTATTAGGGACAACCCTCGGTCCTTACCTCCAATACAAAGGATTTCATTTGCGGAGATGAAGGACAAAGCGAGCGAAGGGATTATGTTATCACCGCAATGATAAGTACTTCCAAGGCCATACTTGCAAGAACCCTCGACTTTTCATGATAGAAGGCACTTGGCCGAGAGATTGAACAAGAGCAAAATCAACCTAAAGAATTGCCTACGAGTGACGTCGGAAAAGAATCATCTCTTGCAATCTCATATGCACATTCTTTTGGATATCCTTATTCACAACCTTGAGGACAAGGTTGCTTTCAAGCGGGTGGGAATGATACGCCCATGTCAAAGCATTGGATAAGCTAGTATGGTTTGGATGGTATTATATAGTTAGGCGATTATTTGTACGGTTGTGTATTTAGGAACCTATATATATGTATCTATGTACGTAAGAATGGGATGTTGAATGAATGGAAATGTATGTCAATGTTCTAGTCTCTTATCTTCTTTTCGTTTCTAAGCATTCTTCTTCCTCTCCTAATCTGACTTTCTTCCTCTCCTTATCCGAATATTTCTCTTATTTCACTAAGTTACACCCTTAATAAGTTTGGGCCTATCGGTCTCATCTTTCTCTTTCATTGTTAAATTTTGATCAGTGATGCATGCATTCAAGATTTATTAAGAGAATGTGTCTTAGTCTAGCATGCATGATGTATGCCGTTGCATACTATTGAATTCCCTAAGAACGCTTCTATGATTGAATCCTTTGAAACAATGAAAATCATAAGTTGTATGATTTTGAGAGATTGCTTTTCATAAGATGATGTGAGTAGACAGTACCATAAAACCCTAACAGGAGAAACTTATTGGGTTTGTTGGACTTCTAGTCCAGTAACCGATTTTTTTTTTTTTTTTTTTTTTTTTAATTCCGATGGAAATCTCTTCGTAAAGAGACGAGAGACGAAGATAATGTTATTTGAGATTTCTTATTTCCCTGACGGGGTAAAAATAAAGATCAAAAGGGTATCTTGGCTAGGCTATCTCCCGGAATGAATCATGTTTACGGTAAGTTTCTCGTTCCCTTATTTTAATTTTTCGCAAATTAAGATGGTGATTGCGTGAACCAAGCCATTTCAGATTAAGGTGATGTATGATCATCAAGACCTCATTGTTAAGAGCAACTTACAGTTTTGACTCTAAAATTATGTAAACTTTGTTCTTCAATTTGGCTATTAACTTAGTAGATGGATGAATTTAGATCTCCATCACATTAAAAACTAAATAGTTAATTTAGGTTGCTGGTTTGCCTAGGAAATTTATTTTACTGCTTCAGTGAATTTTTCCATTTTTTGGCATGCTGTAATATGGTTTGAATTATTCCACGGAGCCAAATTGAATCCACAATGCTGCTTATGTTTTTTTTGTGAATGTACAGTATGTTGTCCTACTCCATTTGCCTCGCCAGTTTGCACTGCACCCCGCAAATTAAAATGTAAGATTCAATAAAAGTAGATCTCTTTGTATGAAAACGAAAACAAGTAACAACTTCATTTAATGTAACTCTTAAGATTTTTTTGATGCAGGTTGTTCATACATATAACCATTCAAACTATTCATAGACCAGAATACAAACCATCTAGAAAACAAATTAGTATTAAATTATAACTCATTAACTTGATTTTCAATTACAAGCTGAAAGGATCTTCAATTCAACAAGGAGAACTCACTAGCTTGGATTAACAAATACAAAAATTAAATCTTCAAAGCCAGATATGTAGTGGTAAAAGAGGCTGTCCGTTAACTGTTCTCTGCAACATGAGACAAAATCAACTCATAGTGATAAAAAAATCCAAAAGTGGAAAGCTGAAAGAAGGAGAAACCAACAATTTGTTAAACCACACACCCAAACAATATGATAGGTTTTTGAGAGGAAAAATCATTGTGTGGGAAAGTTGTTGATGTTTCTGATTCATTAATGGATCATGAACGCAGAGAACACGAGTTGTTGGTTTTCAGGGTTAGGTTTTGGAGCATTTTTTTCTCTGCAGCTAGACAAATACTAGATAGAGGCTGAGAAGAAAAGAAGGCAACTATTGTACTTATAAGGTTTTTAGATGGATCTATCCCGTTCAGATTAGGGTTCTCTTCTCAAAGATTAGATTGAACGGCTCAAACGTATTTATGACTGACCGTGATTATAGACGGTAGAGATTATAGATGTGATGGGTAGTAGCTTAAACGGCTCCATGGTTTTCAGATGTAGCCCGTGGTTTTGAGATGTAGCCCGTACAGATTAGGGTTAAATTGTAGTGGTTCATCTGTTCACAACATTAGATTTAACCGCTCACGCGAATTTGACCGTAATTGTTCACCGAAGTTTGATTATAGATGGATGTGATTTGTTTTTACATAATTATCTGACTCGTGCAAATTATTTTTGGTTCGTCGGAAGATTTTAGGACACATATCTAAAAAGTATGTTCTTTTGGCATGGCTGGAATGCATGATTAGTGTGTCAACCGACCAAAAAAAACATCAATTGTAGCCTTCATTTGATTTATTGAATAATAGGTAATTTGGATAGGAATTGTTTCTTAATTTCTAACTGTGTTAACAGGGATCCAATTCAGCATTCGTTGCTTCATATCTATATTATGACCTTTTTGAGGTAGATTGCATTCTACTTTATCTTTAGTATCAATGGCTCCCCTCATCCAATAATAACCTTTGTGATAAATATTTAATTATCTTTATCATCTACAGCCACCTTTGTAATATATATTGATCCGGCAGCAAATGTTTACAACAAAGCATCGTATAGTTGTGACTCTTTTATACTAAACAAATTATTAAGAAAAATACATAAAATCATCTTCCATGCTCTGCCCAAAGATTGAATCTCAGATCATCTCTTAACTGGTCATACAAATTACGGTTCTGAATGTAGTTAGTCATTTGACCATAATTCCTTGCGGGGAGGCCTCTTACAAGTCGAATCTCCGGCCTCAAATCTTCATCGCTATAGTTAATCCAATCCGAATCACTCCGGGTTTCCTGAATTACCATGTTATGAAGAATTATGCAAGTGAGCATAGTCTTGAGCATTTCACAAGGACTCAACCCACGATATGGGCCACAAATGATAGCGAACTTCCTCTTCAAAATTAAAAAGCGCGTTCCACATCATTCCTCAGTGCCATTTGGGCATCGTTAAAATATCAGTATGAAAGGCCCAATGGACCAGCCAGGAGGCTGACGGTAGCATTGAACCAAGGTGGACCATTTTGTGTAGATACCATTCGCAAGATAATAGCCATGAGTGTACTGATGGCCGTTGATTATGAAACAGACAGATGGAGAAATTTCATACTTCAAATCTTCAAACAGAGGCGACTTGTGCAAAACATTAATATCATTTTGTGAACCCTAAGACCAAAAAAGGCGTGGCATATCCAACAATCATAAGAAGCAGCAGCTTCAAGGATAACTGTTGGTCTTGGATAATGACCTTTATATTGACCATCCATATAAACAGGGCATCCATGCCATACCCAATGCATACAATCGAGACTACCTAGCATTGCTGGGAATTCCCTTTCCTCATTCTCCCTTAATATTTGTCTAACATCTTCGTCGGTTGGTTTTCGTAAATATGTTCGACCAAAATTATTAATCATTACTTCACAAAACAGCAAAAGGTAAGTGTAAGAAGTTGGTTTACCCATACGAAGGTACTCATCGTTCGCATCCGATAGAGTGCCATAACCTAGAATCCCGAAAGCCGAAGTAATTTTTTGTTCAGGACTATGGCCTCTAATATTCAGTGCATCAAACTGATAATTGAATTGAGGTTCTACTCGACAAAGCTCTTCAATAATCTTTTTCACCAGATGACGAGGCATGCGGAATCGACTTTAAAAATCTCGATTAGAGTACACACAATTGGGAAGAAAACAATCGTGCATGAGCTTCTGATGGTAAAATTCCCTCCCTCGATACGTATATCTTCTTGATAATACTTCTTATGGCTCTGGAACTCTTGGTATTTGACCCGTATGTATAAGCATCAAAATTTCGATTAGTTTATTATCTTCAGCTTCTTCTTCGTCAATTTCTTGCAACCTCATACGATACCTTTCTTGTTGTAACCTGAACAACTTCATAATAATATCCCTTTCTTCATTGGATCTCGACATTGAGATGATTAATGAAACTTAAAATTGAGAATATAGGTGAATATCCGTAGAAGCAGTGTGAGTTATCTAGAGAGGTAAAAGGGCTTATATATAGGAAAGATAGGGAGGAAATAGCCGTTGCAGAATAACTACTGGGCGATAACCATTGTACCGCCAGCCTTATTATTTAAAGCGAGCGATTTTAACAATACTGGTAGCGTTTAAAGTCCTTTACGCCAGCGATATTGTGAATATCGCTCGATAGAAAGTCAATCGCTTATTGGTTTTCCCATAGTGGCACAAATGGTTTGCCATGCCACCTGGTATGCCAAACACCATTTTTTTGGCATGTGCATAGGAATAGGCCTTAATAGTAATTCAATATGCATTTCATATTCTCATTCACAGTGTTGAACTTGGACCTTCCAAATCCCCCTTTGACCTAAAAATGCACACTTGAAAACCAGGAATCTACAAATATATACAAGTCATGTAAACGAAGTGTAATAAACTTATTTGTCTATTTAAACAACTGTTATCGTGTTCGGGTTTTTTACCCCCTTCAAATTAATACCTCACACTGCCTCTCTCTTTCTAGTTCTCTGTTTCACGCCATCTCAAAAACCATATCAACCTCAGAACTGAGATTGATATGATTTCACACTGCCTCTCTCTCTTTCTAGTTCTCTCTTTCTAATAGGCTTCTGATGTTGTTGATCGTCAACATGAATTTAGTTATCATAATGATTTCTCCTCTCAAACTTTCATCATTCGACTCTCCAAAATCATTTTTTATCAGCATGTAAATGGGAATGTTTTGATTGATTCTGATCTTCGAGGAATCAATCAATACATTCTGGTCTTCGAGGAATCAATCATCATAATGAATTGTTTGCTGATTTTTTTTTTTTTTTTTTTTTTTGAGTCTTAGTTTTGGGTTGACGGAGGCGCTCAGAGTGATGGTTTAATTGCTTTTTGTTCTTTTGGGTTCTCAGAAAGATAAAAAGATCTGCATGCTGAGGAGGCTGGCTTTCGGTCTACTGGTGCTGTGATTTATGACTATTCTTATGTTGTTCCGCAAAGAGCACTATTATGAATATTAATTATCAATGGATCTCTTAATTATTACTTAATTTATTTATTTCTCTTGTGTGGTGTGAGTGTCAGCTGCGTTCTTGTAAGCTTATTTCAAATGATCATCAAAGAGGTTGCTTACCTGACTTTACTCTCTAATGCAAACTTGCACAGAATTGAAGGCCATTTAGATTTATTAATCCTTCGAGTCTCTGTATCTGTACTATTACATTAATTTTTTGTCACTTCTCTATTCTTGTTGAAAATATGAATCTATCTGACTGAGAATTTGATACAAAAGATTAAGCCATTGTATGATTTTTCAAGGCTTAGTTAGAGTGGAAACTCAGCTGATGTACAATTAATGCCAGAAGTGAGGGAGCGGCAAACAATACATGGTACAGCACTAAATGGATCAAACACTGTTGCCCAGAATCACTTCAAAGTTCAAACACTAGAAGCAATATTATGAAACAAGTCGTAGTTAGCAATTTTCTTTTTAATTTGGGTTCGCGGTTTGGTTAATCTTAGTTTTCCTTTTTGATTGGGCTGAAGGTAATAAATGCATCACTTTCTCAGTTTGTACTCAGCTCTAGATTCTTTCTCGATCACATCTTTTTATGCACCCACCAGAGAGTAAAGGCAATGAATCTCTCTCGGACGGACTCTTTCAGAAGGAAACCACCTAAGTAAAACTAAAGATTTTTATTACAGGAATGTGATCCGTGTTTACATTATTTGACTCGTGGGAACTGATTCACTCAGCCAGGGGCCTGCCTAGTCATCCTCCTAATGTATACCTTCATGTTCTTTGGCAAGCGAGGGCCATTTGCATCGGTTGGTAACTTATGGTGACCAAATAAATATCACACTTAACGTGCCCAATTGAATCTCTAACGTGCCCATATCTCTACAATGTCTGTCACAAGATCAAACGAATCAAACTACTGCTTGATATATATAGCTACTAACAGATTTCACAGTTTGTCTCCTATTAATATAGGATCTCATTCTTCTGAATGTACCAGCTACTAAGCATTCTAGTACCCATTAGAAGATGCATAACTTAACATTCTGCCGTTGAGGGTTGAAAATGCTTACATGGAGACACACATCTCAACCCAAATAGACGGAAACCTTAAATATCGTTCAATATCAAACCTCAGATATCTAGGGGTCCCTTCATACTCAAAGGGCACAATACATATAACAAGTCAAACTATATTCAGAGACATGCAAAAATAATCAAACTACATAACCCATACGAAACAACCAATACTTATAAATTACTCAATAAATTGATTTTTACATACAAACTGAAAGTATCTATTCAATAAAGAGGTAAAAGAGGCTTTCTGTTAAAAAAAAATTCCTCCCCCATTGAAATCCAGATATTTCAAAAAAACTCTTTTTGTGCTAACGGAGACATGTTGTCCAGCCATAATTCTCAACAAACAAGGAGAAGACAATAATTTGTTTACCTAGACTGAGATTAACCAGAAAAGAATCTAACGATTTGGTAAATCCTGAAGCACAAAATATCATAGCTTTTTGAGAGGAGAAATCATTGTGTTAGAAGTTGTTGATGGGCACGTATTTGATGTTTCTGCTTCCATTGATGATGGCTCATGTAAAAGAAGAACATATGAGAGTCTGCTGCTGTTAACTTTTAGGTTCAGGTTTTGGATTTTTTTTCTCTCTAGATAGATGGAGGCGTAGAAGAAATGAGGGCGACTGTTCATGCTTATAAGGTTTTGAAATGTAGCCCTTTTAATTTAGGGTTGTGAGATCTTTTTTCTCTCTAGACAGAAGGTGGCCGAGAAGAAATGAGGACAATTGTTCACTTATAAGGTTTTGAGATGTAGTCCATTCAGAGTAGGGTTTAATTGTAGCCGCTCATCTGTTCTCAACATTAGATTTAACGGCTCACGGGTTTATGACTGACCACAGTTTCTGACACGTATAAAATAATTCTGGGTCGTGAGAAGATTTTAGGGCATATCTCTAAGAAAGTATCGGATTTGTTTGGGACAGCTAAATATACCAGAAAACAAGTGTGCCATATTTCCACCACTCGTTTAATGAGAATGTTCAATGAATGAATTTTGTTCACTATGGGCCTAGTCTTCCATCAAAAGTTTCACTTTCAGGGTTTCTATGCAAATTCTTGGCAAGGAAGCGAGGAACCATGTTGCCACCCCTCAGTTCAGTCACTGCGACATCCAAAGTTATATCAAATCAAATTCACTGCATGTACGAAGTTTGATCTTGTTTATAGAAAGGTATATATTGATCTTCACATACAAATTGAAAGAAACACTACAACAAAAACATACATGGATCATTCTTAAAAAGTGTGATCTAAGTAATGGTTGTCTCATGGATCTTTGCCGAGTATAATCTAAAGGGTAATCTATAGATAAAAACTCTCCTGTAATGAAAAGTGTGATCTTACCCTATGCAAAGAACATAAAGTGTTGAAAAGTTGAGATCTAAAGACAAGGTTTTTAAAAGACAAGGTTTTTAAAGTTGTGATCTTTCCTCTAGGTTTTCAACCCAACTCTACCTTATACAAACATACAAACAATAACCCAAAGTGTGATCCCATACAATTTCTGCACATGTAACTCAAATCCAAAAACCGATATAAAAAGGAAACAATGTATCAAATTCATCGAATGTCCGAATCACATTTTGAACCACAAACTACATCAGATCAAAGTATGTACTGGTATCAATTTAAATCTCATTACATGACTACAAGTTCTACTATAAGTCAGTAAATGAAATTTCAAGTTGCAAATTCCGTTCCAAAATGGCTAATCTTAATAATCAACCAAAAGAACAGGAAAAGAAACTTCGTTCGGCGTCATTACACAAGCCGTGTACCAAAACCCGCATATGAATCATTCGACATATTCGGAATTTGTCAAAAATGCTAAAGGGAGAATGCATAAGATTTAACAGCTAAACCAGTAGACATGTTACTAAAACCTAAAACAAAGTTAATAAATATCAATCAAAACATTACGAAACCTTAATTTCATCAACCTACTACAATTCCTTAAAAATTCGCATTAGAACAAGAACAGATCCATAAATTCAAATATTGCTCGAAACTTACTTCGGCTCCTAAACTCTTATTTCAAAGACACGATTTTATAAGATTGAAACTCCCAATGGACATATAATCTACCAGCTTAACTTACAGCATATGAATTCATTGATAAAATTGCTGAAACTGATTAAAGGAGAGATAATCTCAACCTAAACCTCAAAAATTTAAGTATATGTACCTTTAGTCCTTCAAGAATTTCTTGGTCTTTCTTCCTTTTATCACCAGCTTTTTAGGCCATGCAACGTGATATCCCTCCGCCTCTCCTACAAGGAGTATTTTCTCTTCGCCTTTAGGAGGATCGAAAGACCAAAGCTTGGCTTTAATCCCACTTCTACAAGTACACACATTTCCTTTACCAATACGGACATTGTGTAACATATCAGAGCTCTTTGTACGAAATACCTTTCCTTTAGCCACAACAATAGATGAACCTGAAGAATCCAGGCACATTATACAAGATTTTCCCAGTATTCAGAAAACATATCAAATACTCAGAATAGATATAGATAATAAACCAAAGAACAATGAAAAGAGAAAGAATACAAAAGAAAACAACTTTCTGTTTGCATAAAAATGTCAATGCACAAAATAAAACAATAATACTATAAACTGATATACACACTAACCTTTCCAATACCAATATTACGTTTCGTTTGAATGATTTTATCATCGACACCCTTGTCTTCACTGTCCTTGACTATTTTTGGTGAAGAACCAGATGACGACTACAAAAAAAAATCAGGAACAATGAACATTCTAAGAGATGTATAACCAAATCTAAAGCCAATAACTCCTAAATGTTGATTTTATAAATATAAATTTTTTGTTTTATCTGTCATATTCTTCTCTGTCTCTATACATCTAGCTGCATAATTATCCTATATCTATATTATCTAAGGAGTTTATACTTACTGAAGGTTTGCTTGCAGCTGAATGGTTTTCATGTGTGTATATCGAGGCTTTATCTCCCTTTTAACATATCTCCAATAACATAATAAGAAAACGTTAAATAAAGAACTTAGTCACTTTATCATCTAAGCATAATTCAACCTACTGTTCCACATGCAACTTACTTGAATCCCCATGAAGATGGAAAGTTGAGCTTCTAGGCGTGAAATCCTCTCACTTTCTGAGCTTGATTCTGTATTTGCACTGTGAAAACTTGGGGCAGATCCACCATGCATAATGTATATATCATTCTGATTTTGGCTTAAAGATATGAGCAAGCAGTAAGATGTACGGGCACATATGCCACAATCGGAACTTGTGTTTAAATACTACCGAATAACCTAGTAAGTTTCAAGGCATTTTAAAAAAGTTATTTGTGTATGTCTGTATCATAAATCTAAAATCCAGAATCAGCAAATCAGAAGTTGCCCGACTACTTAAACATACAGATAATTAACTTGAGACAAATTTAATGCATACAAGAAGATGTAAGTTAAGACGCAAATGTAAGCCTTTGCAAGAAACAAACAAATTATTTATGAAACATTGTTGAACCCACACTCCAAATTTCTTTCTCCTTATTCATAGGTCTTTCGGCACACGCTAGTTTGCAATTGCTAATCTATTGGTGCACTACCTAAAACAGAAGGAGTAAAAAATGAAGAGTAAAGGTGTTTAAGCTTATGTTACCTGTGTTTGGAGCACAAGATCTAATTGTTCTTCTACACGAGTCTCTGCTTCGTTTGACAAAGATCATTCTCTTTTGAGTGCCAAAGATCAACTAACACATATATTTATTGGAAGAACTACATTGTAGTTAAAAAAATTATAAGTTAAGCAAATCTCATGCAACAATAATATGCTCCTTCAGACATAAGTTGCAATTACTATATAGTAAAGCAAACACTTTTTAGTTTCCTCTTATATGACTCTTTTTGCTAGAACCAATAGCTCTTAAGGCCAAAATTGATGGCTAAGCCATAATAATGAGACAGATATAGGAAAATCAACATACGAAGAGACCGCATTCAAAGAAATCGAAACTAGAATGAATCCCAGCTAGTTATAATTAGGTATCCATATTCATAGAACGAGCAATTAAAACCATGAATTCAGTACATCAGCAATCCATAGATTTCAAAGTACCCATCTAGTTAGAATCACCAAAGGACAAGATTAGGGAACCAACCTTTCGCAGTTCCGCAAGATTAGGGAACCAACCTTTCAATGTACCCATCTAACACTAGGTTACTTATAACCTGCAGTTTGGTTGGGAACTTGGTTGCGTTGAAATTTGCGAACCAACCGAACATACCACTATAAATGAGTTCGGTTAACTCGCAAAAATAACTTCAAAACCGAACTCTTCTCTATATAGGCAAATGTTAAGTTCGGTTTAATCGCAAAAAACAAAATTTTGTGAACTTACCAAACTCTGTTGTTTAAAGTTCGGTTACAACGTGGTCTATTCAACTGAACCAAACAAAACTCTGTAAACTAAAGCATAGTAGTTCGATTACATTTAATTTTTCATCAGCTAGCCGAACAAACAAAAACTCAATTAAAGCTCTGGTTCGGTTGCCTGTGATTTTGGATTTGTTAACCGAATTGCATTTGCATAAAGTTCAGTTACATGTTCTTCATATAATAAAACCAAAATTTGTTGACCTGGTTGAAATTTTTTTGTTACAATTTTGATTTTCAAGATATTTTAGGCCGTTTATAGCAACATTCACTAAGTTACAAGCATACTTCGGTACCCAGAGGATGTTTTTTTTCCATATTCACCCATCTCAAAATAATTTTTTTCTCCATCTTCTTCTTCTTCTATCACTTTAGTCACTAAATAATTCTTCTTTTAAAAAATAAATCTATTAATTTAACCTTAATCAAAGATTAATCACACTAACTAATCATTATACAAAAATAATCAGGAGGGTTATTTTGGTATTAATCTAAATATTTAGATAAGGGGTGACCTAGAATTACTTCTAATGTCATACCCAAAATAAAACCATGGTCCCCCCAAAAAACCATGGTCCCCAAAAAATGATTCAACCAAAATGATGCAAATGGTTGCCCAAACAAATGAGTACAAATCCGAAGCCAAGAAGAAAGTTTGCATAAGCCCACAATGGGGCTGAGAAATCCGCAAGGCTAATCTGCATAGGGCTGAAAAATCCGGGGCTATGGGCTTAAGTTGTGTCGTGTTGCATTGAATCGGGGCTACTTTATTAAGTTAGGCCGTGCTACACCAAAACAGAACCATGGATTTAAGTTGCCTCGAGCTGCACCATAGCAAAACTGTTGCCGGATGGACGCGGCTGGACCACTGCTGCTACACAGGATCGGGTGGGACGGAGACTACCATCGGCTTTGGCCACCGCCGCCGTCCACCACCGTCGGGTTGCCACCTGCCGAGAAGATGACGGGTAGGTGACAATTACGTCATGCTGACGTCACAAAAATTTATACCGACGCGTTAGGAATATGTTGATCTTTGTTAGGAATATGCCAACGTCGTTAATCGCCGACTACCCGCAGCACGGGATTAACGATACTGGCGTGGCATGCATCGGTTGGCCGACACCGTGACGTGGCACCTTCGCAGACGTGGCATTTTCAGCGAACATTTTGCCGACGTGGTGATTGAGACGTCGGCATATCTCTGGCGACGTGGCGGAAGACGTAGAGCTCTGTATTGTCCACATTGCTGACGTGGCATGATGATATGGCATCTTGTTATGCTGACGTCACATATTTTGTCACTCGCTGATGTCATTATGGCTGATTTTAAACCTTCACACCCTAGGGTTCTTGCTCATGGGCTTGTACATGGAGTGTTTGCAAAGCCTTGTTAGCCATAATTGGCTAACAAGGGAAGCACATTAGGCCCAATAAACCATACTTAGTTAATATGAGGAGCTTTCTAGGTCTAAATTAGCCCATTTTTGGTGTAGGATATTAGGGGTACAAACATTACCTTATGTGAATTTGATAAAGATATTGCTTTTTAAATCAGCCGAGAATCACATCCATTAATATACATGTAATTCATATTCATGACATGCATGTTATTATCATGGTTTTGCTTTCGAGATCATTTTTAACCAAAGAGAATGATGGTTGACTTTGCTGTGCACTTAAGGTTTACAATTGCATGCTTGCCTTAAGCTTCAATATAACAAACCCCAATTCTTATAAATTTTAGCCTGCGCAAATTTGTAGACCCGGTAGCTATTTAATGTTTCATACCGTCAACACTAGTGATTCTTACTTCCGTTGCTATATGACATACTTTTAACTTGGGTTTGGATTTTGATTATTATGCAATGCATTGATCATACTGTAACTAGAATTCCATGTTTATATGTTAGATGTAACTTGGAAATGTTAGGATTAACGAGACTTTTAGGTGTATGTTAACATTTGATTTTGAATCAAGGTGAATATTAATGGGAGTGGCAACTCCAAAAGATCCACATACATGTTTGAAATCCCTGTTTAAGGCATACATGTGAGTGCATATTCTAGAACTTGATGTTTGCAATGGGGTTTAAATGAAAATAGGTGTCTTTTGAGAAGCAAATGGGATTGCGGGTTTAGTTGTTATTCAGTTTGGAATTTCAAATTGGATTCCCACTACTACAAAAACATACATGGATCATTCTTAAAAAGTGTGATCTAAATACTGGCTATTTGTGATCTTTGCCAGTATAATCTAAAGGGTGATCTATAGATAACAATTCTCATGCAATGAAAAGTGTGATCCTACACTATGCAAAGAACATAAAGATTTGAGAAGTTGAGATCTAAAGACTGGTTTTTAAAAGACAAGGTTTTAAAAGTTGTGATCTTTCCTCTAAGTTTTCACCCAAATTTATCCTACACACAATAAGTCAAGTGTGATCCCATACCATTTCTGCACCTGTAACTCAAAACCAAAAACTGATATAAAAAGGAAACAATGTATGAATTGAATTTATTCAATGCCTGGACCAAATTCATTTCAGAACCACAAACTGAACCAAATTCATTTCTGAACCACAAACTAATAGAAAAATACAAAGGTCTGCCAAGTTTACCGAAACTAGAAGTACCAAGACTCAGACCCTATACATCAGAATGAGATGGGTAAAGTTCACTCAAACTAGGAGTACCAATTGTGAATATTATTACATCTGGGAGAAATATGCTACAACAACTATGAGACACCAACCTCGAGTGCAACTCCAGCTGCATCAACAACTAGAACACCATAGTTTTGGTTCTTGTCAGTGATGTCTTCGAAGGCGAAACATCTGCAGTAGTTGAACTTGAGGAAGCTGCTTCCCATGGTTCCGCACCAAACAGGGAGTTCTTTGAGCTTGATGTTGCATTTTCAGGTCCTTGAAAGCATAAACAAGTAAAAATTACTAATTTGGCAACTACGGTCATATAATAACTAGTTTGTAGTATTGGCCTTGGAAACTGAGAGAGAGAACAATGCAATGAAATTTCACAATCGAGGAAACAAAATTGAGACTATAAAGAAGAAATAGAATACCTGCTACTTCTCATCAAATGTATCACGTCAGCAAAGATTATACCACTCAAATTCCTTTGTATTTTTGCATTTTCCCAAGCCTTTCAGCAACCACGGAATTTTCAAAGCTAACAGGATGCAGACAACCTGCAAGTAATTAGAGAGAAAAAAAGGTGAGATTATAAAACATAAGTTCTAAGTAACTAATGGAAGAGTACTTTGTACGCTTTCTTCTGAAGCAAACCTTCATTATCCTGCAATTTAAAAATCATAATAGGTTACCATAATAGCAAGTTTGAACAGCAGTTTGAGGTATAAGGTTGAACATGATCTAACTTGAGTAGGCACATGTGAGTTGTTGAACTTTATCATGGATATGAATTCTCTGACTCAACATATCATAACATACCTGTGTTGTAGATGTAAAAACCTCGAGCAACGGAAAAGGTCTTTCTCTGAATTTGGAATTTGTTGGCACAGAGCAATCATGGGTGCATTCCAATATTAGGATACTGCAGCTGCAAGCATTTACACTCGACAATGATCAATATCACACACCACATTAGTGGGTTAGAACTTAGAAGATCTGCGGAGATACTCCATAAAACCACTAATGATAACCTGGCAATAATCTCAACAGATTTGTGGCTTACGAGCTAAAATCAGAGTATTAGGAGTCAGAATAACAGCTGTATTTACATCATCGTTGAACCAAGATAACTCACCATATGATCTTTAGTAATGGCTGCACACTCTTTTCATTGAGTTTTGCTAGTGGTTTTTGAAGATCAGCAAAGCTGCACAACAACCCAACGAATGAGTTCCACTTCTTTCCTAGACACCGATCACTAACCTGTCAGTTGTTTAGTAGAAACAGTAGAAAAAGCCACAAAAATAAAACTACTAAAAGAAGTACTAACCTCTGCTAGTTGTTTAGTAGTGTCCTGTATCTTAGCCTTTGGCGGCCAACACTAACAACACCTGAATTTACTAAAATTAACTCAAACCCTCGAGTATTCAATTCCTTAAGCTGCATTCATTACAGCTACCTTTGCACGCCTTATTCTGCAGAAAACCTTCTCTATTTTTGGTTAAAAATTACCAAGTTGTGAAAGCCACGTCGGCAAAGGAAAAAAAAAACAACATTGACTGAATGCATGCTATCATGCATCTGCAGCATAAGAGAGAAACAATCAGTTAAAAGGGAGAAATGAAACATGCCTAAGATTCATATTATGCAAGGAAACTAAATGCCTGGTGTTCTGATACTTACAGATCCTAATTTCCAGTTGTCGGAACACTAAATACACTTGAAACTCTTGTAATTTAAACGAGAAAAATCTTACAAGTGCCAGTTCAAAGAAAATGGTAACAAAAGAGTAGGAATTACAAAACCAACCCGAGTTCAATCCAGCAGAACATACTCCCAAGTGGCAGAATTGCAACTACGTCATAGTAAGTAGTATCACCCCTTACCTACATCCATTAGATATGAAATTGGGTTCAGAACTAGTGCATATAGCCTAGCGAACATTAAGGACCAGATAAAGTGGCCAGTAAAGCTGATGGCTGCAGAAATCATCAAACTGAGAAATTGACAGTTGAGACAAGTTTACATTAAACAGAGTACATAATAAATGTATACCCCAATGAGGTATATCCCTATACAAGGTCATGCATTATATAAAGATCGATGACGGTTATATCATCATGGAAGTGGCGCCTAACCTTCATGTCAATCCAGCGAAGATCTTTGTACTCTCTGAATACTTGCTGACAACTGTAAGTAATTGCTTCATGAATAAACCAAACCATTCAAAGAAATACTTCTTGAAATTACAGTTAGCGAATGCTTCTTTAGGAGATGCACATTCAATCATACAACACCCAATATCACACCTACAAATGTTCACCGATGGGAAATAAGTACAAATATATGTGAAAGATAATTTTGTAAAATAGTTTACCAATTGACTTGACTTAGAAGAAATTTCGCCGGAAATGGATTACACATGAATCCAGATACTTTTCTAACCCAAAAGGGCAAAGTTACAGCATATCCGAAAGAGACAGGATACAACCATTAATGGTATAAGCAAGCAATGTTGACGAAGGAAGAACTTTGATTCCCCTAGAAGTAAAAGCTCATACTAGGAAAATAGACAAACACACTTACAGTAATGAAAGGATCTCCGCCGAGAAGGCCACAGTCGAACCAAGATGTGCCGCAAAGAAACACGAACATTGATAATAAGAAAGGCATGTACTCCACAGTCTTTGTTTGGATCACCAGTTTCTGCAATTGAATAATTGATAGCATAATGTTAAGGAACACGATGGAAATAAAAGAGATTGTTCGAGGATTAGTTACCATCACAGACAACGGTGATACATACATGTTGATAGAGAAGATTGTAGCAGCAAGACCTCGGAAAAACATGTCTCATGTTCATGGATTGCCAATAAAGAAACCTTGGATACGGATGCAGAAACGATAAGAGCCACAACAAGTAACACCATCGACTTCAATTTGTTCTTCTTTGGTGCGTATATTATGAAAATCACCATGTATATTCCTTCTATAACTACACCAATACCACTAATGGTAGTCACCAAGATATTATGTGGGGAAACAAATTGAAGCCCATACCTGCACACACATAAAGTAGCTGCAAGACAGGTAACAACCTAGGTAGCTGCAAGAGATTGAATTACAAGTGCAGCACAAGAAGCAACTAGAATTCCTGCCATCATCAAAATACGAATGTCATTATTCAGAGAAACATAATCTAATTATCATATAGCAACGAATATACTGTCAAATAAAGTAAATCAAGATAATATATTGAGATTATTTGTAATGCGTAGTGAGATCTTACAGAGGAATTATCCAAATTCAATGAAATCAAAGAGTCAAAATGCGACATGCGCCATTCTATTTCTCACTGAATCAGGCATCATTGTAGTTTTAAATCATTAAAAAGTAAGCCAACATCAAGAGAATTCTAATAAAAAAATCTGTAATACAACCTAAGCGAAAATGAAAAACCTAGATTCTGATTGGATATATTGGGAAATTGCAATGATGTAGAGAGATTAAGAGATATATTTGAAAATTTACCTCAGAATTTTTTCTTCGATGATGATCCAATTTCAAAACCCCAACCTTCGACGTTCCAAATGAAGTCCAAATTCAATTTTCCCCATGAAATCCGAGTGTATAAACACAATAATTATGATTAAAAACAAATGTAATCACAATCTTAAAGAACAAAATCGAAATTTTAGGGTTCAATTTCTTTAGATTTGGATCGTGAAACCGAACATCTACGCTTAATTTTCTCGTGGAGTTCCACAGAGAGAAGTGGGAGATGAGAGAGAAAGGGAATTGAAGAATGAAGAAGTATCGTCGAAGTGTTTTTGTTGTGTGCTAAGGCTGGGCCCGGTCAAACTTTATTCATGTTTTTTCAGTTGGACATATTTTGGATCACAAAATAGTCTAGATAGTGGTCAATAGTCAATATGAATATCACACTTATCGGAAAGCATGAGATCTATCGAAAGGTATATTCCTAACAGATCACAAACATCAAAATCTCAATGATCTTTAAGTTTTAGATATAAAAAGACAATAAGTTATCATAAGTTGTGATCCATAGTATGTGATCTAAAGCATGTTTTGTTGTAGTGTCCAGTTTTTGCAACCATGCTCCTAAAACAATTCATGTCATGGTTTATAAGTGGTTATAATATTTCTCGGTCTAATCATACTCAGAGTACAATACATATAACCAAGCAAACTATATTCAGAGACCACAGAAGAAATCAAACCAAGGATCCAACAACAAACTTAAATTAGTTACAGATTACTCAATAATAAGGAGAACACTAGCTAGCTAAAATGGATTAACAATTACAAAAACTAAATCTTCAAAACCCAGATCTGTAGTAGTATTTTATGGTGAGAATAAGAGGCTGTCCATTAAACAATTCCTCGCTTAATTGAAATCTACGTACCAATTTAGCGGTATGAAATTTTTTTGACTCTGTCGGCATCCATCATCGATGTTGACATTATGTGATAGTGGTAAAATACCCAAAAGCAGAAAGGTTGAATAAGAAAGAGAAACCAACAATTAGTTTTCCCAAACCGAGACAAAGTAGAAGAGAATCTGAAAGAATGGTAAAAGTTGACTTGGAAAAGATCATAGTTTTTAGAGAGGAATAATCATTGTGTGGGAAAGTTGTTGTCGATGGGCACAAGAAGAACGTCGAGGGTTTGCTACTATTGATTTTTAGGGTTAGGTTTTGGATTTTTAGGGTTAGCTTAAGAATTGAAGGCGGAGGAGAAACAAGGGAAACTATTCAAGTTATAAGGTTTTGAGATGAATCTGGCCCCTTCAAATTAGGGTTAAATTGTAGTCTTTGATATGTTTTGGTTTTAAACTCGTAGGAAATTTTTAGGGCACATCTTAAACTCCAGTTTATGACCTCGTGTCAAAGGGCATACTTGTAACAGCACCCAAAATTATCATAAATTTCGAAGCGTGTATAAATTTCGAACAAGCAACAAGTTTACAGCTGAGTCAGCTACCCTCGTATAAATTTCCAACCGTGTCATTGTAATGAATGAGGAAAGCAGGAAAAAACGTGTATCACCTTGAAATATACAAAGATGAATAACCAATTATTGAAGTAATGACACAATTTTGACATTAGCTGCCAATTTCCACTGTGACCCCCAGTGGGACATTCTCTGCAAGTTTGATTTCTTTTTAGTTTGGAAACTAGCAAAGTTTTTTTTTTATAGATAAAGAGAAAAATTACTGACAAAGAGCATGAGGAAAAGGTGCCTCCCACATCGAGGACTTTGATAGTTGCAGCCTATAGTAGCTAAACATTTAAGTTCAGGAAAGTTACTACTTTTAATAGTATTACAAAAGACATGGTCAAAAGATTTGAGATTCAAGATGATTTCATCCATTCTTGTATTAGTCTTCCATCTAGTGTTCCTAGTTCCTCCTTGCAGCGTTGTTATGATGTTCTTGTTGCATCCCAGAAAATTAAAGTTTCTGCAGTTGAGTTGGGTGGCCCAATCTACAGCTTCCTTGGTTGTTAAGCACTCCCCTTCTTCTCTTTCATGGACTCTGATGCACCTGGTTCTCCTTCCAAGAATTTCTCCAGTGGTACCTAGAATACAAACACCAATGTCGGTTAGTCCTGTGGCAGTGTTCATAACAGTCATGTAAGCAAAGGAGATATGCAAGTTGGGGCTTTGAGCAGGAGGTTATTCTTGTCTCACATTCAATCTGCAAATAAAATTCTGTTTGATCCCCGGACAAGAATTTAAATGATTAATAATTTGAGTTGCAGTATTTTTAGGGCAAGGTTTAGTTCTTTCAAAGACATTGTCACACCTCCCTTTCTATATGAACTAACATATTGTAGCACAGACACAAGCCCAAGGCCCCCAATGAGTATCAGGGTGTCTGGTAGAAAACCAGCTAAGCCACCAGTCAGACAGATTATTAAAACCATTTCTAGCATTTTCCAGATTAAGAGAACAGTGCGCCCAGACGGCTTTGGGAAAATTACAGTACATTAGAGAGTGTTCACCAGTTATAGAGCAATTGTTGCACATGGTACAGATAGGGTCAATGTACCCCATAAACCTAGCTATATGAGCACTAAAAAGAAGCATATCAGACTTCATTCTCCATGTGAAGAACTGAATTCTGGGAATGACATCTAGACTCCAGATTTTCTTAGCTAACAAGTCGATGGGTTGAGTATCTTTTTATCCAAAAGATTATACAGAGATTTACTAGTAAAGGTACCTTGTTTATTTTCTATCCATCTAAGAGTATCATTCTTGGTTTTATTGGGGGTGATGGTAAGAATTCTAGCAATGAGATCCCATTCAAAGATTTGGATTAACACCTCCATATTCCAACCTGTATCATTCAGAAGTTCATTCACCATACTAAAACTAGAGTTAGTAGCATGAAAAGGGTTAGTGTAAGGGAAGTATCTCCCTTTTATAGTTTTTGAAAAAATAGAGTTAGGTTGATGAAAGAGCCTCCAACCATTTTTGGCACTGAGGGAAAGGTTCATTAGATTAACCTTTTTAAGCCTATTTCCACCTTTTTCTTTACTTTTGTAGAGACCTCTCCACCCTTTTTATGTACATACCTTTCTTAGGACCAAGTTTACCCCACCAGAAATCACGAATAGTATTTTCAATTATTTTAGTAGTTGTTTTAGGTAGGATAAAAGTAGACATACTATACACGGCAAAGATTCTAACACAGTTTTAGCCATGATACCTCTGCCTGGAGGGGACATGGACTCACTTTTCCACCCTTTAAGCCTACTTCCCATGTTAACGGTTAAACTATAAAAACAAGCAATTTTGGATATATTAGTAAAAAGAGGGCCTCCTAGATACTTGTCATCTAATCTGATTTTTTTAACTTGAAGAATGTTTATGATCTCTCTACCAAGATTGTTAGCTATATGAGGAGTGAAGAAAATACCATATTTGAAAAAATTTATCATTTAACCTGAAGTGCTACCATAATCTTCTAGAAGATTTAACAGGTTCTTACTTTGAGTAGTGTTGGCTTTGGAAAAAATCAAACAGTCATCGGCGAAAAACAGATGACTAATTGAAGGACATTCTTTTTTATTTTAAAGCCTGAGATGATACCTTTAGTTTCAGCATAAGACAACATCCTAGAGAATGATTCCATACAAAGAATGAACAGATAAGGGGACAAAGGGTCCCCTTGACGTAGACCTCTAGAAGGCTTAAAAGGTTTACAAGGCACTCCATTAATAAGAATAGCAGAGCTGCTAGAACTAATACATTGGAAAATTAAGTTGCACCAACCATCACTGAAGCCCATTTTTTGGAGGATTGCAATGAGGAAATCCCATTCAACCCTGTCGGAAGCCTAGGACATGTCAATTTTTAACCCCAAAAAGTCAGTTTTACACTCTCTTTTCTTTCTCATAGTATGGATTATCTCATGAGCAACAAGAATGTTGCCTGAGATGAGTCTTTGCTTGACGAAAGCTGATTGATATGGGGATATCGGTCCACAAGAAAAGGTGTAAGTTTATTGGAAATGACTTTAGAGATAATTTTATAGGTAATGTTACAAAGACTTATTGGTTTATAATCACCTGGAATAGCAGGGTGAAGGAATTTGGGAATTAAAGAAATGTAATTCTGGTTTAGTTGAGTGAGAATATGCCCACTTTGAAACAAGGCCTTGACCGTGTCTATAATGTCCTTTTTAACAATGGACCAATTTTTTGAAAGAAGCAAAGCGTGAAATCCATCCTGGACCGGACCGGAGTTGGGAGGCATACCAAACAGAGCATCATGGATCTCAACCTCAGAGGGAGAGTCCATTAGCTTAATATTATCTGAATCACTAATGGAAGAAGGTACAAAGTTAACAATGTAATGGTTGATGACAGGAGCAAAGGTAGTTAAAAAAGTTTCAAAGTGTAAGTTTAGACAATTAGCAATTTGATCCCTACCTTCTACCCAGTTATTGTTGCTATCATATAAAACTATGATTCTATTACGTCTCTGGTGAATAATAGCATTCTGATGGAAGTAGTGCGTATTTCTGTCACCTAAACTTATGAAATTTTCCATACCTTTGATTTTTCAGAGCTCTTCTTCATAGTCATTCATTTTCTGAATATCAATCTTAGTATCAATGATGTTTTTATTATTGAGTCTAATATTGGGGTCAGACATTAAAAGGTCAAGCTTATTGTTGAGGCCTAAGAGGTTATTTTTGATTATACCAAAATCATTATGATTCCATAGACTCACTTCCTTCTTAAAAATAGCTAGTCTATTAACTAAAACAAAAGCACGAGACCCAGTGATCTTAGTATCCCACGATTTTTTTATAATATCTCTACATCTTTGCTCATTTTGATATAGCCCAAAAAATTTGAAGGGTTTGAAACCTTCCTGCTAAGGGATACCAAGTACTCATCGGAATTGACGAGTGATCAGATCCGAGTTGGTTTAGATGTCTAACAGTGGCATTGGGAAAATGGGTTAACCAAAACCCATTATCCATGCCTTTATCTAAACTTTGTTCAATCAGGTCATAGCCACCTTGTTGGTTGGACCAAGTATAGGGAAAACCGATGAAACCTACATCTTTAAGACTAATTTGATTGAAAAGGGAGTTAAATTTTCTAATATTGGCTCCCTTGGCTTGGTTACCACCTCTTTCTCATCCTAACTTAGAATAATATTGAGATCCCCTAACACCAGCCAGGGTTTGCTCATAGTCTCACCATTTGATAAACAAACTTCCAAGATTCATCATTTTTAGTCTTTATAAGGGCTACCATACATACAAGTTAAGACCCGTTCAGTTTTAGATTTTTCATCCCACACAGAACAATTAATTTGATTATCATATTTATACAGGATAATAAGTTTGGTAGAATTGTCCCAAGCTACAACTAGGCTACCAGCTAAACCTACAGGGTTTTGAAAACTATATTGTAAAATAGGGAGTCATTCAAAGTTTTTTCAACAAAATGATTCATTTGTTTAGTTTTAGATAGAAATAGAATATTAGGATCATGAGAGTTAACTAGTTTTTTCAGTTGCTGTCTAGCGCGAGGTTGACCTTGACCTTGACAGTTCCAAGATAAAATTCTAATAAATTGCCAAAAATAAGACACCTGGATATTCAAAGTTTAAGAAATTCATAGTTTGACCATCATATCAGGTAAAATTCATTTTAGAAAAGCAACTATTGTAGTCAATTTTGATAATCAGCAAATAAGAGAAGAGAATGGGAAGAAAAAACCTGATTTGATTTTGCATCCAAAATCTTTGCAGACGAAGAAAAAACCTCCTACGGCCATCTTATGTCCATGCACTTTTCCAGTAGATCCCACCTTTGCTCCTTTGGTCTCCTTTGAGACTTAATAATTTTTTTGCCCTTAATGCACTTAGGAAATTTCTCAGACGAACCATAGATAAAATCCAAGGTTTGATTTGTAGGGTTGCTTGAAATAGATGGGGACCATAACATAGGGTTTTGAGAGGTATTGAAATCAGATTTGGATTTTTTCTTGTTTGAGTAAGGAGAAGGACACTCCTTACATTTTCCTCCTTACGCTAAAGTATAGATAGATTCAATATGATTAGGTAGGGATTGAGAGGGGGTTTTCTGATATTCCTCTCTTTTCCCTTTTCTAGATTTAGAAGGAGTAGTGGAGTTTCTAGTCGAAAGATTTTTTGCAAATTTTGGATTTGGGCCAAAACCTGGAGGAAAGTTGGGCTCTTGGTTCACAACTCGATCAGTAAGTGAGTTGACTCGTTCAGCAACAATTGTTGAGTTGATTCGGTTTTGGAAAGGGTTATAGGAGAAGTTTTCAATGTTGCTTTCCTGAAACATTATGGACTTGTTGTTTGCTGTAACTCTATGAGGATCCGAGTTGCGAAGCTTGGTAGACTGCTAAGAGTGCTTGTAGAAGCTTGCATTTTATGAGACACTTGCTGCTGAGTACTTTGGATAGTGCTACCATCTCTTATTTTTTGCATTGTTTCTGTCACTAGTTGTTGAGGCTCCAGGGCAAGCATAGCAAAAGGGTTTGCAATGATACTTGAGGTTGCATCTTTTCTTGAAGATTTAGTAGGTGTTGTATAAGTTGAGCTGCCATTGCTTTCAAGGTTATTATTATTGAATGCTGGGTTGATGAGATGATGTGTCTTCAAAGCTAGTTTTGCAGCGAGTATTTCTCTTGTTTTGGGCGTACATCTACTCTTTGAGTTTTTAAGAGTTCTACACTTCTACAGAACTGACACATCTTGAAAGGGTGGAGAGAGTAAGAGAACTCTATCCGGACTTTAACTCCATCAACAACTCAGTCAGTACCAAAGGGGAGAATATGATTGACTTCAATATCTGACATAACTTCAACATTTTTTTCATAGTAATCTCTTCCATATGGATCTTTGAACAACACCATCTTTCCTGCTGGTTTTGTTATCCCTTCTAGAGCATTATAAGTTATGTAATCATTTGGTACTCTCTTCATGGTGATACTTATGAGGACTCTTTCAAATTCTTCATCTCTTATTTTACTTACACCTTCAAAGGGAATTTGAATAATAAAAAGAATGGATTCATGGATCAACCAGGGTTTTGGGTAGTTAACAGCTAGAATGTCAGCTGAATGATGAAATTTGAAGTGAAATAAGTTTTTCTTCTTGTTAAAAGGAGTGACAATCACCTTTTTGTTCAGGTTCCAGTATTTTCTAGCATAGTTTTGTGCATCTTGGTGGTTTATAAGTATGTTGCTGTGGAGTTTTCCAATCGCACTCCATTTATCATCTTGAGGTGGTCTTGGCTTTAAAGAATCCCTACTTAAAACAACAACAGGACGAAGGGGATCATTCATGATCTGACTTGATTGCATAGCTTCAGTTATTTCATCAACAGCATAATATTCATAAGTGGAAGCCATAGAGAAGTTTTTTGGAAAGTTAGAACCAGAAATATTCAGGAGATGGATTTGGGTGCATAAATTAAGCTTTAAGTTATTCTTCTGAGGGGAGAGAGTAAAGGAGACTCTCTAGACTGGGTGAGGGTTTGTTTTTGGGGGGTGAAGATTATAGTGGTGATAAAGTAAATAGACATAGCAGTTCCCATGAGTGCTGAGTAACAAGTACTAAGATTCTTTGGTTTGCCTCTGCATGAAGAGGATGGGTGTGGAGCAACTTGCATAGGTAAGCAACAAAAGAGGGATAAGGTTGAAAAAGGTTTGTTTTGGTAAGCCAAAGACTGGTTTTTGTTGTTACTGTGATTTGTAGCATAATGTATATTATTGGACAGCTTGAGAGAATGAACAAATTCAAAAGTTACTTTGTCTCCATATCTTGGTTTTTTTTTGGTGGTATGTAAAGAATGTTGGAGACCATGTGCTTGCAGGTAGGCGACAAAGAAGTAGCATAGTGACAAAGGCTAACCCATATCCCAAGGTCCAAATCCAAATGGATCCGGAGAGACTGAACAAGGGCATGGAAGAAGATAGCCGTCGGAGAAGTTCTACTGCCTGAAAGCATTGAGAATTCAATAGACTCATTAGTAAATATTTTCAAAAACCCTTTGTCCTCAGCAAAAAGAAGACTAGGGAGCGAGAATGCGAGTAAAGCCGAAACAATTTTAATCAAATTTAATGAAAATCTTAAGTGAAGTTTCAATTGAGAGTCTATAAAATCAATTTGAATGAGCTTTTCAGAAACAAATTCACATTCCAAGGATAAGAAAAATTCAAAGTAAAGAGGTTGCAGGGGGCAGGAGGTGGCAGGTGACAAGAAACCACGATATGTATATTTCCATAAACCCAGATATACAGTTCATATCTTTAAAACATGGGTTCCGGCAGACGGGATTGACATGCTGGCACACTCAGATGGTGTAATTTTCCCAGTGCCTTGGCCAACTTTAGGGACGTCAGAAGCGAGAAGGCAGGAGGAAATAGATATAGAAACCAACAGCTTTTTCATCTCCACAGAGAATGGGAAAGATAACAATGAGGATGGGGTTTGATGGAAGATAAAGGGAAAGGGTTGAGGAAAGTCGGAGTTGATGTATTAGGATCAAATAAACGAAAGAGGGGAAACAGGACTTGAGGGAGATTTGTTGTGTCTTTTCTTTTCCATGGAGGAGGTTACTGCACCTTGTAAGCTTTCTATGCAGTTTATTAATGGGTTCTGGTCTTGTAGAGATTGAGTATGCATGGGTAGTATTTGTTCTGGTTTTTGAGTATGAAGGTTTACTCCAGATTTGATCAATCTTTGTTGTTCTAGAGTCTGGAGGTGATTTATGACTTTGATATTTGATTTTGAATAAGTGTTGGTTGCAATAGTTTCATTGTTATCTTGGGTATTGATGATCTTTGTTACCGAAGTTTCAAAGTTGTTTTCTTGGTTGTTCGACTGCTTCTCTCTCATGTTTTTTTGTGAAACCTTTGGATGATGACAAGTTAAACTAGTTCGATAGTAGTTAACAATTTTTTTTTATCATATATTACCAGTATTGCAGAAAATTCACCTTCAATTACCTGCAGATATAAGTGTTGAACCTGACAGACCTGCTTCAGTTTGTACATCTACAATGATTGATTTTGGCGATGTCACGAAGATAAGTGTCTTTGGAGAAGCGTTATGACAACAAAGTAGTGGATTAGACACGATTTCATTTGTACCCTATGTTGACATGGGAAACGAGAAAATTTTTGAGATGCTTTCAGTTAGTGTGTAAAAATCCAAGTTAATGAGTAATTATAATGTAAGACTAATTTAAGTTGTTGTTATTTTGCATCCATGATTTGTTTTCGATGAGTTGTATTCTGGTCTCCAAATATGTGTTGCTCCACTATTGAAAAAAAACTGTAACCACGGCCATGGAAATCTCATTTACAATACATGAGTTTTTTCAAGATCATAGGGTTTGAAACTGAGAACCGCCGCTTACTGTAAACCTCCATCAAAATTTCTTAAGAGTTTAATGAAGTTGTTAATTGTATGAATTTTTTCCATGTTACATTTGAATGTGAGAGAGTTGTAGCAAGTATGAACAAACTAGTCAAAAATTAGAGCAGGCAAAAAGTTACAGCAGCACCAATGGGATTCAATTTTAAATGAGAACAGATTAACAGTTAGTTACAGCAGCACCAATGGGATTCAATTCTAGAATATAACGGTGTTTTTAGATTAACAGTTGAGTTGTAATCCCATATGAACATATTTTTATAAATGAGATCTAAATCAAATCATCAGATTTTAAAAAAAAAAAAAAAAAAAAAAAACGTACATAACAAACTTAAATTATAATTACTCAATAAATTGATTTACGCATAAGGATCTTTAGAGGATCAGAACACTAGCTATCTAAAATAGATTAAGAGATACAAAAACTAAATCTTCAAAACTCTTAGTTTTCTCGTATTAAGACTAGATCTTCTCGTATTAATAGATTAACATCCAAACCAAAGAGACCCCCAAAAGAAGTAGGAACCAAAGATTTGTTTACAGATTACCACATACGCGTGAGAAAAAAGTCTATAAAAATGGTAAGGTTCAGTGTTGATGACATCATAGTTTTTTGAGAGGAAAAATCATTGTGTGAGGAATTTATTGTTGTGTTTGATGTTTCTGTTTGAATCCATGGATCGTGAACAAGAAGAACAAGAACACGAGAGTTGTTAATTTTTAGGGTTAGGTTTGGATTTCTTTTCTGCCCGCAGCTAGATGGATGAGGAGAGAAAGAAATGAGGGCAACTATTCTATTTATATATGGTTCAGAGCTAGCCTGGTCAGATTAGGGTTAGATTGTAGTCGTTGATATGTTTTATTCTCAATATTAGATTGAACGGCTCACAAATTTTATGACTTGTCCTAATTGTTGACCAAAGTTTGGTTATAGACGACCTAGTCATCCTCCTAATGTCTTTGGCAAGCGAGGGCCATATTGCCACCATCAGATCAGGTCATATTGCCACCACTGGTTTAGGCCAGTCAGGCTGCCGCTTCCACCTCCTAATTTAGGTATATAAATTCATAGTCCATGTCACTATAGTTATAATGTAATCCATGGAGCCAAATTGAATGCCCTGGTGTTGCTTATGTTTTTGTAAACACAAAATTGGTTAAAAAGACCAAAATCAATAATTCCTGGGTGAAAAAAATATTTAGATTTGATACTGTTTAAATGGACAAAAATATAAAAATAGCCAGGATGTAACCAGTTTCATACTCACTACACCATATTTTGCGTTTTGTAACACACTATTTCAGTCACGAAATGGAGTTGTGACGCACAAAGACCGTTACAACGAGGTGTGTAACAAATATTCGTAACCAACATGTCACCGTTACGAATTTGGGGTTGTGACGTACTTTGTAACTGACACACCACCGTCACGAAATGAAAATTAGTAACCGACGTCTGACCGTTTCTAATTTTTTTTTTTTTGGTTACAAATACGTTGACTAAGTCTACGTTGACCGACTTCAGTGTTCTGGTAAAAATTTAGTAACGAAGAATTTTCCGTTACTAAATTTTTACCAGGGTTACTAATTGTTTGACCAGGTCAACGTTGACGGATTGCTACTATCCTGGTAAAAATTAGTGACACTTCTTTGTCCGTTACGAATCTTTTGTTACAAAAAAAAGTCAGTCTTTATTGACCTGGTCAATATTAATGTTCCCTCCTCTTCATTTTACCCTGGCAGTACCCTATCCCAAGGAATTGTTACAACACAATCCAATTCAAACATTTCAACATTCAAAAGAAGTCATTCAATCCAATTTAACATTCCAACATTCAAAAGTCATCAATCCAATTTAACATTCCAACATTCAAAGGAAGTCATTCAATCCAATTTCGTAGTGTTCATGAGTCATAATTGCTAAGTATAGAAGTGCCATAAGCTGCTAAGTATAGGCAGATGACTTATCATCCAAAAATATAAGAAGCAAAAATAACTGCTATATGATACTTGCGTTCATGTTGAGTTCAACAGATTCCGTAACCGCTGCTTCTTTTCTGTTTGGCTCTTGCCAAAAGGATCCTCTCTTGGATCTGCAAATACAAAGATAAAGAACAACATTAGCCAACCAATTGAAGTTCATTATGACACTTAATGAAAAAATATTCGGATAATAGTAAAACATAGCAACTTAACGAATATAATCAACACGTTTCCTAGATGTGAAGGTACCGGTGATGTGGTAGACCGACTATTTAAGATTAAAATGGTAGACCGACTATGTAAAATGGTTTGTACAAATCAGTTTTTACATGACATGGTATATTCCTTAACATTTAAGATTAAAAACATTCAAGCCAAATGGATAAAAATATGTCTAATTTTCTGCGTGCTTTCGTTACTTTCTATGTTTTTACCTTATTGGTTCGATGCAGTTGGAAGTAATCACCCTAGGACGACATGCACCTTATTGTCAGAAAGTTCCAAAATATATAAGCACATTCGCATAAAAGAGTTGGAAGGGCAACCTCCAACAAATTTCCGGAAGGACAATTGCTCTTCCATTGCCTGCCTACCCTAGGTTCTGTTTACTGAAGATGATTGTACCTCCAAACTCTTCCGCTAGGATGTGCAACAGAATATATAGAAGAGAGGAATAAAACAAAATGTAGAATTCACGACACAATGTAAGAACTTATACTGCTGAAGTGTGTTGTCATTCTTCGAACAATGAATATACTCTATCAGATAGGAGAATGCTAAGTCACTGCTAGCAATCTACTGTCGTCCCTCGTGCACCAACGGGAACAATTTGTGCAAAATTACTGTGGTGAGAGTTACGCCCTGCAAAACCATATATTTGTATATTAGACAACACTAAGATGTCGCAAATACTAAATGATACAATTTTTTATATGATCCAATAATCAAACATTAGAACTACCACCGACCTTACAAGAGAGACTAAAGAAGAGTTAGATTAAACACAGCGACAAGCCAAGCAAAAAGTAACCTATGTCTCACATGACATGAGTGTCTAGAATGGTTTCCCACTCATAAGTGATAATACGGAAACTTACCAGTGTAAGGAATAAGCAAGCATGTCTGAATCTTGGATGACCTGCGCTGATCCTCAAATGTATGCTATTACACCGAGATTGTGCAATACTCGATGTGCACATGAAGCTTACTCATATATCAGTCATCACTAATCACCACCTTCCTGCAGGACACAATTCACTCAAAGCCACCAAAGACCCAAATCCAAAAGAAACATCGGTAATAGGAATTTGATACAAGTATAAAAAAAAGTTGAAAAACGTGAAATGTAACTTAGCATTTCCTTATTGAGCACGAAGGCCAAGCTATATGTATCTCATCCGACCAATAACATATTATTACGTAAGGTTCACTTACATTGTGAAATGAGATGCAAACACCACAAAACTAGACATTAATCATAGAAAACATTAATCATAGAAATTGGTTGACATTACATCCGAAGTCGAACACGGTAGAATTAATTGATGAATGCGGAGAAAAAAAAAATAAGACACGAGACACACACAAGCTTGAAAGGAGGCGGGATAAAGTGATAAATTGAAGTTTGTATTTCTCCATGGCTCCTCTAAACTATAAAAATATATGACTAAACCACAATTGAAGTCTATACAAAAATGTTAAAAGCAAGCAACCAAAGTTGTTGAAAGAAATTTTAAATTACTACCAATAAATAACTCCTAAGAAGATGCTCCTTACAACGGAATAAATAAATGTAACAAATTAAATGCATTGGCATCTCTAACTTACGTGATTTATAGAATGTAAATATGTGTGTGGCTGAATCAAATTGACAGGATAGAACATCTACTGGGATTTCATCCAGGCAACTTGTTCACAGGGTTCTGTAAGTAAAAGATTACTTTCTCGGTACACTAATGCACTACACCAAATTAAGGATCCGTAATGAGATCCGAGCCGTTACTAAAGCGGGTTGTAACGGCTCTTACTGTTGCAAAAGTGGTGTTACATTTTTTTTGTAACGGCAATGGGGCCGTTACGAATTTTGGTTGTAACGGCTTAGTAATGTTTGTGGCCGTTACTATTTTGCCACGTGGTAACAGCTCGGGACCGTTACGATTTTTTTTGTAACAAAGCTGTTGTAACGGCAACGAACCGTTATTACGTGGCACATTGTAACAGCTTGCAGCCGTTACTACTTGGCAGATTGTAACAGCTTATAGCCGTTAGTGAACTTTTTTGTAACAAAAAAAAATATCGCTATCAACATTGACCTGGTCAAAATTGGTCGTCATTGACCAAGTTTGACCAGTCAATATTGACCCGGCAGTTCATTTTCTCCGGAATTCAAATAACACTGCCTACACTTCAATTTCATCCCTCCAAATTCAATAATAGTTTCTCAATCAATTCATATTAACATTCAATCAATTCATATAATATTCACTCAATTCACATCAAAAAGAAAACAAATTCTTCAAGTACCAAATGGAATACATATACCAAGTTCAGTTCATTTTCACTAAAAACACTATAAGTTGAGCTCAAATACTACATAGAAACTTACTCAAGCATTCTTCATCAAGTTCTCCATAATCCCTGGCTTTAAGTTCATAATTCCAAACCCATACTACATCAAACAAACCAAAAATATCTATAAGTATGACTAGGGAAAACATCATGGAAAGAAGTAAACATATTGTGATGATATTGGTGTCATCTCTGAGAGACAAAGAAAATTCACTTAGAGAATTTCACCCGAATGAATCAACAACCAAAACAAGAACACATAAGAAACATGATGACCCTCTACCACCCTCATCTATAATCGATCTGATCCTAGATAGGTCAACTTCATACTTATTTAAGTTGTGTACCTTATAAGTTCCACTCTAATGACAACTCATAACATAAAATCAAGAAGAAGATAAATTATAGAGAGAAAATCAAACTGATCATATAAGCAATATGACAACATGCCTGTAGTAAGTGTCCGGAAACACAAATTTAAAATTTAAAATTTGACAGCAAATTATCTATCAAAAATTTGAAAGATTTAAAATTTCCAGAATCAACCTGCAAAGTATGACAGCAAATTTACAATTTAAAATTTGATTGACAAAACAAATTATCTATCAAAATTTGCAACATGAATTTATTGTCAGGTCAGTTAAATAGAGAGACAATTTGTCACTCCGAATCGATGAACGAAAGATTTGCGATAAAATAATATAGTGCTAATGAAATATATGGGTGCTTGCTTCCCATAGAAGGGTCAAATTGATATGATGCATATCACATGGTGTGTTTTGTGAATTGTATTCTACTAGTGGGATCTTTGACCCCATTAGTGAAAGAACTGATGAGAAGAATCTATGTAATTTTTGTGAATTATATCCTAAAATAGCAGCAAGTTGAAGATACCTTTCAAATGAACTCAAAGTCCCGTCGACATGTGAAAGAATTGCTGAAGGATCAATCTCATTCAGCTTAAGCTCATCCAAGGTGTAGAGTCTTTGGGGTATCTGCAATGCCATTAAACACAAATAAAACAACCATTTCCAAATGCTACATCTTACTCTCCAATGGTAGTAATTAAACATGTGTGCATTGGCAATCAGAATTCAATGGAAACAATCCATCGTCAACGAACACCACAATTAAATGAACTAGAGTTTTTATCAGCATGTGAAACCTGACACTGACCTACCTAGTTTTCATCAACAGGAACCACAACGTAGATCCCTTCTAGATATGTTATACACAACTCATGCAGCAGGATCTATTTTAGGATTCCTCCGGTCACCTATTTTATCTTCTCTCGGCAAAACATGTATAATAACACACACTAGTACAAATTTGGTCTTTGGTGATAGTTCAAAATCCTAAACCATGACAGTTCACGAATGGACTGTCATAAAAAGATAAGCTATGAGATATATGTGACAGTTTCTTACAAAAACTCACGCTAATAGTGGCATACAATCGTGACATTTTTTTTAACTGTTATTGAATAGTTATGAGATGGCAGTTTATATAAAAAAATGTTATTATACGTTCATGTATAATAACAGTTTAAAACTGTTACAATTTCTAAGCTAATATAACGGTTTCATATTGAAAGTGTTATTGAAGCATAAATTTTAGATAACAGTTCAACACTAAAACCGTGACTTCTTATCCAAAACTGCTTCTATTCGTACAGTCTGTACATACCATAACGCACGATGCTGGTAGTTTTGAGGTCCTCATTAACTATCTACCAATACGTAGTGGGTCTGTTATGTTAGTGGGTCTCCAGAGTAGTCTCGATTCTCCTCCTCCTCCTTTCCTCCTCCTCTCATTTTGTTGAAAACCCCAACAGAAGTAGGTGAAAGAAATTTCCCAAACACCATCGGTCCATCTCCCATCCGTTCTCTATTTCCATAATTTCGTATCTTTGTATCAGCAGATTTTATCTCTCACTTCTCATGGGTTTTCTCTCTTAGCAAATTGAGAAAACCATAAGAAAACTACACGAATATCTCAATTTCTTCTATTTGGAAACATTATGGTCACGAAGATTCTTAAATATGTGATTCGGTACAAGTTATAAATTTTCGGTATTTCAAATGAAATCCTTAGAACATGATTTGGGTATATCTTACTTTTTATATTAGAATTTGTTTTTCAGGAATTTTTCTTTTTTTTACGAAGCCCTAGTTTTGGATAGAAAGATTATTGCTGAGTCTTTTTGTTTGATATTGTAGATTTCACCAGCTGTGGATCTTTCTATTTGACGCCTCAACGTAGTTCGTAAGTTTTTCTTTGCAGATTCAATTTTTAGAGCGTTGGTGTTATGTGGTTAGGGATTAGTGAGATTGGAACTAGAGATTGGTAAACAAATTAGTTTTTTTCATGCTTTTGGACTAGGGATTTAGTTATAAATTTTTAGTTGGCGAGTGGTTTGACTTATTTTTATAGTCTTCTCTGGTATGAGAGTTCTATTCAAGGAGCTTGATGAAGAAGAAGAGATCAATTATGGGTCAGCATAACCACAGAATAGGAACAGACTTTGGTTTGGTTTCCATGTCCTTCGCTTTTGGCAAGTGGTTTCCTCTCTAACAACATTGTATGGTGATTATCTTTCTTTTCTTTTTATTAGGATTCCCCTAATTGTTGATTTCTTGTTCATAATTGAATTTTGAGTAGACATATGTGATATTTATTTTGATTCTTCATACAGGTTATTTATGCCGAAAAGATCTGTAGTTCTCCTCTCATTTTTATAAACCACCTATTAGGTTTGGAGATTGTAATGGTCCTAGGATAGTCTTTGCATATCACAATGAGCTTGGTTCTTTATGATAAATTTCAGGTTTAAATCTCGGAAATTATTCAACTTAAAATTATCAACGAAGTTGTCCAATATCACAAAGACTTTGTCATCGACTTGTTTATTTGAGCTTTTCTTACTGCCATAGGGATGAGCAATACCTTTTTATTACATTATATGGAAGTCTTTAGCAGATTCATTTCCTTTATTCAGTATTTTTTTTAGTGACTGAAACTAAGTAGGGAAGTGGTACTAAAGCCTTTCTATTCTTGTTCAATTATCATGGTAGTAACTGTGGGTACGTGAAGTATGACTGGTAGCGCAAAGGTTTTAGATACAATTGTTATTGTAAAATCCTAGATGACACACCACCACATGTCATGTAAATTGGATGTATCCAAATAGCGAACTGAACTTTCGATGAATAGGGGAATGACTTTCATTGCCGGTACATTATAATTGTCTTCGTGGTTTCTTAATCAAGCCAAGGTAAGTAAGAAATACCCATGTTAGTACTCTTGTGCTACTATTATGTACTCTTGGGTGCCGATTAATTCTACTAAGCTTAATGACTGATCATCTAGATTTTTCTTCATAGGTTCTTTAAGAAAATTTTAAATCTTAACGGTCTTATTCTAGATAAATATTTGCATACTTCATTTTTAATGTAAGCCAATATTTTTTCAGTTGAATCATTTGTGTTATGTATATAGCATGTCTAAAATGCTCCATTTGTTGGGCGAGCTGTAGACTCTGTCTTGAGCTTTATGGATTATTCATTTTCTGTAAAGAAAAAAGAGGCCATGTTTTTAATGCAGCATCAATCTTCTTATACAAATCATCGTAGTCATAATTTGTTTCTTAATTTGCACGAACAACTTTTTTCTGAAAGATTAGAAACATGTAGTTCTTTTGCAATTTGCATGGGTTACTATACAGAATGTCAATTGTTGCGAAAATGTAACATCCTCCTTTTATAACTGATCTTCCCCTGTTGACTTGGAAATTTTTTATTTGATTTTTGAATTTCCAGGTGTTTGAGTTCCTTGAGAACATCTCCATCAGCTAAGCCACTTACATACTTAGAGATTTAAAGATTGCTTTTTCTAGTTGGGCCCTTTCTTATCATGTTAATTTAAAGTTCAATCATATGATCCCTTCCACTACAAATTAAATTTATCCTCTTTCATTTACAACGAACATATATTTTGTCAATTTCTAGGACTAAAATTTGGGAGGATGGGAGATATTGAGATTCAGCATAATTATGTTCAGCTGTAAGTTGCGTTAGACTTGAGTTCTGTTGAGATCCAATGTAATCTTTTACCTTAAACTGATCACTTGAGCTTCCAATTCATTTGCTCATTTTTTAGTTAGGCAAACGATAAATTGGTTTGTTGTTACTAGTACTTAGGGAATAAAAATATAGTTGAATCCGTGGATGCTTTATTTATTATCTAATGTTCTTCCTTCAATTCTAAGATAGTAGAAAATTACATGGTACTGTATGCATGATGCTTGGCTTTTTTTTCCTTGTTTATCCATTGTGGCATCTTCATGTATGCTGTAGTTAAGGTTTTCACCATATCTTATTATATGGTGCTTCGCTTCAGGAGTTTGCTGTCACGGATGCAACTACATATAGTTCTAAGAAGAGGTCTTCCTCACCCCTTGCTTTCATTATCTGGTTTCAAGTAAGTCTTAGTTCCTTTTTGATACTATAAGACAATGCAGTTACTAAACAAATACATATATATATATATGTCGTCGTAGTCCTTACTGTTTTGTATAATGTCTGAAGTCTTGTACTTAAGCAACTGTAAGTAATTTTTGAATAAATGACAACTACATTTTTTGATCATGATTACTGAGAGATATGCAGGTAGGCACTGTTCCGTTTCTATTTGTGAAGCTATCCTGCATTGGTCTTGTGTATGTGGCATAAACTTCATTATTTAGTTCGGTGCAAACATTCCGTTGAGATTTGAAAGATTCAGTTTTCCATTTAAAGGCTACCGAATTGATTATCCTTTAATTCCAGTGTACAAAAATTTATTTCAGCTTGGGTTGTTTTCCTTTGCCTTGTTCAAGTAGTCATTTATGCATATATAGCAACTGTAAGTAATTTTTGAACAAATGACAACTGCATTTTTTGATCATGATTATGAGAGATATGCAGGTAGTCACTTTTCCGTTTCTATTTATGAAGCTATCCTGCATTTGTCTTGTGTATGTGGCATAAACTTCATTATTTAGTTACTGGTGCAAACATTCCGTTGAGATTTGAAAGATTGAGTTTGCCATTTAAAGGCTACCGAATTGATTATCCTTTAAATCCAGTGTACAAAAATATATTTCAGCTTGGATTGGTTGTTGAAAGCATCAAAAGCTAATTTATGCGTGAAGAGAGGGAGGCCTATGAACAACAAGCTTATTATGCTCAGGTGTGTGTTTTTGTATCTGCGAGGATTGACAACTATTAATTTATACATTTTTTGTAAGTGGTAATTGCCGCTACTTCGATCATGTAATAACTGAAGATGTCTTATTTCTTGCCATTATGATCTCTATTCTTGCTTGAATTGTTAAATTGGGATCTTTGTAGAAATATTAAGTAGTTAGATAGTTCGAGTAAATAAGGTCAATACAGATATTTAGAAGTGATATATTGAAATATATGTTCAAATATTCTCAACCCTCTGCTTTATTTGTCATGTGTGTTCTTCTTGTAGTCTTCTCCTTGTGTGCTGTCCAGGCTTACTCCCTCCTGTCTGCAAGTTCCTGGTTGCTGTTTTTTTCAAGAAATGTTGCTATGGGATCGAATTTGCTCTGTGGGTGCCTCCTTATGAAGGATCTGTTCACCCTGTAGGGTTTTGTCTTGACCTTACAATGTTTGATATTGTTTTTTTTTCTTTTTTTGATACAAAAGTTTGATAGTTGATGCTAATTACTTATATAGTGTATGCCATTTGTACAAGTGATCGAGTCTCAGAGAAACATTTCTGTTTAAATCAATATATATTCCTCTATTAATTTTTTTCATGTATTCATTGACCATCTACCTAATGAGAAAAGAAGCAATCGTATATAAGATATGTCACTTGAAAGAAGCCCCCATCATATATTAAGTCAGTCACGATGAGTGATTTCATGAAGAAACTTGCTACCTTAGTGCCTCTCATGTGACAGGTTCGCAAAACTCATACTAAAACGTGTTTATAATGACAGTTCTTTAACAAAAAATGTGGTCGTAAGTCATTTGCTATGAAAAAAACTGAACTTACGATGACAGTTCTACAGAGAAAATGTTACTGTAAGTTGTCAACTATGACAGGTTTATGAAAAAACCGTTATCTTAGTATACGAAATTAAGTTTCTTATAACGATTTCTTTTAAAAATGTTACCATAAGTCAGTAACAATAGCGAGGAGTTTACGAAGAACCGTAATCTTAGAGTTGTGATTAAAATCTTGATTTCTTAAAGACCTTTCAACAGGCTTTGGTGACAAGTGCAAAAAAATTCAAAATCTGTCACATAAGTATTTCGGTGACAGTTTTAAACTGTCATCTAATCCCATTTTTGTACTAGTGACACTAGAGAGGATGCATCATGGTTAGGAATGACATCAGAAGCATGCAACTACATGAGAACAGCAACAACAAAATTGATCCATCCTCCACCATTCATACTATAGAAGTGCTAATAAGGAACCAACTCAAGAACTATCATCTATGGTTCCAATAAGCGATAGAATGCACCAACTAGATGGGAAAAAGAAATGTTAAAAGTTAAAGCGATTACCTACCTTTACTGGTGCCAAGCAACAAATAACACCAAGTTTCCAGCCAACTCTTCACCGAGACTCAATCTTTTGCTCTTATATCTCTTTTCATCGACTCTTCATCAACTTGCTCCAAAACTTTCCACCTGTAGAACAAAGAAATCAACGGGAATTTACCATTTTACTATTAAATCGGTCAATTGTTCATAAATCAACAAAAGAAATACGTTTAATTTTAATTTAGCTCAAATTCTTTTTGACAAATTTACATCAACACAATCATAGTAGACAAGAACCCAAAAACATTAAAAACAAGAGTCAAAGAGAGTATTGTTGTATACCTTCAATGTTTCGCATTTTCCATCGGTTACCTTTGAAGTAACACCTGGAGGAAACACCAAAAAGTTAACGAGAAACAAAAGTTGTACTAAAGTTGTTACGATTATAGACAAGAACTACCAATATTAAAGCACGGGTTGAGCAAAAGCCACGAACCTATAAACTACGTCACAAACGAAGAAATACTCACTTCTCATCGGATGTTTTGGTTGTACAAGTCTTTGTTTAGCTCGTTTCTACGGCAAAATCTGCATAACCACCACCCAAAATTGTTCGGAAATGGTGATAAAGGTAAAAGAAACTACAAATCGCGTGAGCAGAAACCACGTAAGAATGAACCGAGGAAAACCTAAATAAATTTGATAGAAGAACTAACTTTTCTAGTACGGACACCTTGATGCAAGATATATTCCATCTATAATTGTTTTTTTTGTTGTGGGCAACGATTTTTTTGATTGGGTTTCCTTTTGAAAGCTTGACTAACTTGACTTGAAACCTATGTATGCTCAACTTACTTAGCACGTCATCATTGATTAATCCCAAATACCGATGCAACACACTACTAAACTAGTATATACATCTTAACAACAACTTATTTCCTTCGTCCCACTAAGAAAAACGAGTTAATAACAATGTAAAATGAGACAATACATGTGAATAATACCCACACTACTAACCACTGGATCCAAGCCTTTGACAAGTCATGCATCGGACATAAAGACATGTTTGGCGTTCTAGTTAGGATTTACCTAAAACTCCAACAATCATGCCACCATCATTATCGTTTCATTGCCATTCGTACCCTAGCGGTCCACCACTACCAATGACAAAAGATATAGTCTCGATTGTCACCATAACTAATGAACTATCGATGCTCAAATAAGTAGTATGTGTATTTACTAAAAGATTTCATTCACCTTAGAAACTCAATGCCTTGCGAGCGTTTAGTTGATTCCATTTTAGGATAAATTTCATATGCATTTCTATAAATGAGTTTCGGAGAGCCAACAAAATTGCCGATTCTCGTGAAACCCATTTCCTAATCAACAAGAGATATTATACAAAACAAATCCTTACATTTGTCACATTATTATAATTAATCTCATAATTGCACTAAGGAGATGCAAAAAACATCTACTTTCCAAATTTTTCATCTAACACCATATATAACCACCTCAAAACGGGATAAACCAAGAAAATCTTATCACAATCGAAACCCACAATTTGAAGCCAATTTTATAAATCACCGATTTTAAACCTAGGTTCGTAATTGAAGAATCGTAGTAAGTAATCGAAGAAGAAAAATAAGAACAAATTTCAAAAATAAATAAATCACCTTCATCGTTCTTCCCTCCGAAATTCCACCATTTATAATCTGTTTGGTGAAAGAAAGAAGTAAAGTCTATGGTAGCTATTATGAGTCTTTCATATTCATCAGTGTTCAATCTCGGGTCACATTTGAATTCCTGCCCATCTTCTGTCATTCTATGATTCTTTGAAACCCTTACCAAATCGTACCAATACCACAGATCCATCTCTTTCTTTGCATCTTTCTTTGCCACCAACCCTAACAACGGTTCATACCCATTCTTGACTTGAATCAAATGGCAACATCACATTCATCTTCTATCACTGAGAAAATCACCATCGATTTCTTCTTACTACAAGAGTCGCAGGAACCTGAAGGGAAGACAAGAGTTTAGAACGATGATTAATAGATCTTCTTACATAGATCGTGAAGTTGGAAACCAGAACTCGATTAATGGATAATACGCAAATCGAAAACCCTAAAAGGATAGGGAAGAGAAAAGAGGAAGAGAAGAAGACGTTTCGAGTAGATGGGTAAGGAAAAAGAAAATGATTCATGTGGTTGAAATGCGAGTATTAGGGAGAAAAGGATATGGGGAGAAACATCCTCTAAGTGATTTGGCGTGGGGTGAAAAATCTTTAGTGCATGTGACTCGCACGCCTAAGAACTCCAAGTGTTACGACCCAAGTGTGACCAAGCGCGTGACTCGCACGCCTATAAAAAAATTAAGTATTACTCATATTCCACATTAATTTAAAAAAAAATTAGTATGCCTTGTATACCAATTACGATTTTTTTTATGATCATTTGTAATGAGGAATTTTATAATGACCAAAAAGCGGGTAATTCTGTTGCGAATCCTGAATTTGGTGTAGTGATGAGATGTGAGCAAAATTAGTATAGAGTTATGCCCTTGCGAAGCCATATATTTTTATATTAGGCAACACTAAAATATCTAGCAAAACTTCAAAAAGTAGGAAAACCAAGCTCAATACAATTTAATATATGAAAAACAGGCCGCTACCTTGGTTTTTCTTCGACTTCATTATAACCATTACCGGGTTCAGATTCCATGCAAGCGAGAACCAATATTGTCAACGTCATTCATGAAAATGATAGAAGGTGCTTGCTCCTTGTGAAAATGAAAATTCGATTAAACAAGTACATAATACAAACCGAAACCAAAAACTACTAATTTTATACATAATGCAAAACCGGAAATAGTAAACTATTACAAGATTGGTTTTACTAGTCAACTTCTATTGGTCAAAGAAAAGAAAAGAAAGAAGGTACAATTAGTATCCTGAAACTCTAGTGAAGGTAAAATCGGTATGATGACCAATTCTTTTGTAAGTTGTGTATTTCCAGGTTATGACCATAAGGCACGAATGGCTAAGCGACAAAAAAGAAAATAATATACGTGAAGATGTGAATACCTAGAAAAATGAGAGGATATTTCCACATTTTAAACTGAAAGAAACTCAATAGATAATTAATGTCACCAAACAAAGTAAGTATCATACTAATACCAAGGACTTGTATGGCCTCCTCTATCTTCTTTGGACATGTCAACTTCTTGACTTTATCTGTGACTTTGGAAAATTCATCTTTGGTGAACACAATCAACAACAAGTAATATGGTGAGCTTATTATAAGACAACCCTATTATTCAAGGAAAAAGGGGGAATGAGATTTAGCTAAAGGTTTCATAAAATTACATAGTGGCCATCAAATTTGAGAGAAATTAGAAGACTGTTGATTAGTGGTATCTCAAGCCGTAGGCCTCTTTGAACTTATATGCGTGCCTTACTAGGCTGGCTCATCTTTTCCACTATTACTCTTCCCGATCGATTATCCAAAAACAACAAGAAGAAATTAAACAAAAAAATATACAAAAATAGGTTGAGATTTTACATCTATGGATCCATAAGACCAAACCCCCCAACAAAAATTCCCAAATAATAATAAAAGGTTTCAAAACAAACTCTAATCTCTAAAAAGGGGGGAAAACAAAAACCAATTTCATCCTCGCTATTTTTTAAGTTTAAGCCAGGATGAATTCATTTTCATCCTTGCTATTTTTTTTTGTCCATTTCACCCATAATAATTTTTACTCGTCCATTTGAACCATGTTTTGAATTTTTTTTGGACAAATGACCCATTTTCCGTTTTGTAAATGTCTATGGATTTGGTTAAATTATTCATTTGGCTACGCTTACTTATCTCACCCATTACTTGTCTATGACTAGCACGGTCATCTAGTATATGAATTGTGATCCAAAATCAGGATCACAACCTAAGATGTAGCATGACGGTAATTGTAAATCTACTTCATCAACCATTGTTATCCCAAAAATTCTAATTCGAACCAAAATGTACCCTCTTCGGCTCTTTCAACGCACAAAATCTTTTAGTAACCTAAAAATCGGCATCACTCAATTATTCGTTTATATGCTCAACGGGTTTACCCTAGTAGCCCATAAAAATAAAAGTTATTTATTTGTCTGTTTACCCTACCTGCTGCTATTTAAAGGTCCGTCTTAGGGTTTGTTCTCCTTATTACTTTCTACCTCTATTTTTCTTGATCTGTTTTCCTTTTCTTCTTCATTAGCTCAAAACCACTACAAGTAATGGCTATAGATCTGGATAGTATGATCAACAAATGTAATTAAACGCTCGGCACAATGATTTCTCCTCTCCAACCAAGTTTCACCTCTCTCTGTTTCATTTTAAACGTTTAATTATACGATCTAGGTGGGTAAAATATGGCTCATGGAGTAAAATGGAAGAGAAATGGAGTAGGAATATGAATGAGACCTACTTAGGAACAACGCACAAGTGATGACGCATGGATCTGAGCTCACAATCTCTTTTGGTTATTTGTTATCAAGATTAAATGGGTTTCTAATGAAGAATATATTGATGGATTTCCTTTATTTTGAAAAATTAATGAATTTCTACCAACAATGTCTGAATTATATGTGTTTAGGTTAGATAGAAGCGCCAAAAGTAATGTTTCATTTAATTTTTTGTAAGTGATACTCTAATGTGAATGCTTAATTATGTTTTCCATATCTTAGTGTGTTTTCTTCTTTTCGACTTACTCTAAGGTAACTCATGAGTTATCCTAACATTACTCATACTTATCAACTAATCTAGATTCCAAATTAAGCTTTCAACAGATTAACATTGTGAACATTAATGGGTATACATTTGGCCTAGATCCACTTACCCGCTTGAAATCCATGTTTCGGGCATACGGTGAGTGCATATTCAAGTATTGAACCTCGCTTTAGTTTATACATCCGTGGAGCTTAATTTTGGCAATGGGGTCTTTGGAAATGCACCAAATGTAATTGCAGATGGGTTTAGTTGTTATTCTCTGTTTTAGTTTGGAATTGCAACCATGCTCCTAAAACAATTCATGTCATGGTTTATAAGTGGTTATGATATTTTCAGTCAAATCAAACATATAACCAAACAAACTATATTCATAGACCACAAAATACAACCCATATTAGAAAACAAACCACGGAAGCAAATGGCAAACTTAAATTAATTACAGATTACTCAAATAACTTGATTTTTAAATACAGCTAGCTAAAATGGATTAACAAATAAAAATAAAAAAAAATCTTCAAAACCCATATATGTAGTAGCCTTTTTTGGTGAAAGAGGCTGTCCATTAAAACTCTCCTCGCTCAGTTGAGATCCACCTATTTAGCTATTTGTTGTTTGAATTTTTCTGCAATAGGAGACTCTCTATCGCCATCTATAATCGAAGTTGACATTACTAACCGATAGTGGTAAAATTTCTAAGAGCGGAGAAACCAACAATTTGTTTACTTAGATCGACAGACTACTAGAAGAGAAAACCAACAATTAATACATATTCGGAGACCAGAATACAATTCATCGAAAACACATTATAGATGCAAAATAACCAGAACTTATATTAGTCTTAAATTATAATTACTAATTAACTTAGATTTTCACATAAAAACTGAAAGGATCTTAACTAAATCGGAGAACACTAGCTAGCTAATATGGATTAGCTAATACAAAAATTAAATCTTCAAAATCTAGATATGTTGTGGCATTTTATGGTAAAAGAGGTTGTCCTAAAAAATTCCTCGCTCAACTCAAATCTACCGATTCAGCTGTTCTGAGACCGTCTTATCCATCCATAATCTATCAACTGATAAAAGTTAAAAAATCCACGGTGAAACCAACAGAATTCATTGTGGTTTTGAAGAAGAGCTAAAAAAAGGATTTAAATCAGGCTAAAAAATGAATTCTCTGGAATATAGAAATTGGATGCAGAGAGATCTTAGTTTTTTGAGAGGAGAAATCATTGCATGGGGAAATTATTGTTGTTGATGGCCACCTATTGGATGTTTTTGCTTCCACTTATGGTTCATGAACAAAAAGAGAAAATATGAGAGTCTGCTGTTGTTGATTTTTAGGGTTAGATTTTGGATCTTTTTTTAGGGTTAGATGGAGGCTGGGAAGAAATGAAGGAAACTATTCTACTTATAAGGTTTAGAAGGTTTGGAGATGGATCTAGCCCGTTCAGATTAGGGTTCTGTTTTCAAGATTAGATTGGACGGTTCACGAGAATGTATGACTGACCGGGGGAAATTTGATTATAGACGGCTGTGATATGTTTTATGACGGCTGAGATTATAGATGCGATGGGTACGTAAGTTAAATTATTTGACTGGTTACTTACTACATCTTGGTGCAAACGCTGATGGCAAACGGTGATGTTCTTATTTTTCTCATTCCACGTGGAGAAAAGTTCGATAACACCACAGTAAGTCTTTATGTATTGTGAGATATCATGCGACATAGAATATATATCTATTACAGAACCGAATGAGTTATTTTAATTTGTAATTCGTTCTTATCTTTCACCAGCACACATCTCTAGTAAACCATGTCGAATTCGTTTACTATATGATAAAACTTCTGCGTATACAAGATTTACAAGTGCAAGTCAATATACTAACCCCAGTGCTTCAATCTCGTTCAAGAGGAAGAAAACCACGTGAACCCTTGTATTATTTTGATAAACAAATTATACTCTTATAAAAATAAGATAATAGGTACCTAAGCGAATAAATGGCTGAATGGGTATGATGTTCAGGCCTATTCTTATGCACATGCCAAAAACTAATATTTGGCATATATGCACCCAATATGGGTTTGCCAAACTGCCAATATCATGTGCCTATGTCAGGAATAACATATAGCATACACTGCAGGAGAGTTTCAAATAAGCCATAGAGTGTCCATCGCTCGATGGTCGATGCAGGCACCTGGTAATTCCGGATTACTTAACGTTTAGTCAAGCTATCGCTTGCTGGTCTGATCAACACTTATCAGATCCTCATCAAACGGCTATTATTTCTTCCCTCTATAAATACGTAATTTCAAACTCATTTTAACTCACACCAGAATTTCTAAACCACTCTAGAATTTCTCAATCTCCAATTCTTTTCATCACTCTTCCAATTCCTCAGAGAGCATGGCTGATAATATGAACATTGCTGAGTTCGCCGAGTTCGTAGCAAACCAACGTGATGCCGCAAATCGAAGAGTTGTTGATCGTGCCAATGTGGAAAGTGAAATTAGGAGAAGTCAAATTAGGCACAGGTCAATTTATGAGGCGAAAACCAAATTTCACTATTGCGTAAGATGAATGTATTTGCAGGAATTATATTTATTTTACTGAGGATGCATTTCATCTCCAACCATTGTGTCAAAGGATTTTGGGAAATTTCAAGAACAAGCAATGAACCTCAACAATCGTGATGTTTTGAGTTGATTCGAATAACTTCACTACAATTAAGAGAAGTTACTAGGTATGTTGCTTTACTTCAGCAAGAAGGTCTAAACTTGAGAAGTGGCGAAACCATGATGGAACTTCAACAAAGGTGTGGTGCGGAATATCGTCACATCTATGGGAAAAAATTTCATTTTGAAAGTTGTTTCGTGATTTTGAAATATTTGCCCAGATATTGTCCAACATTTATGTTTTAATTTCTCAATTGTCCTCTTAAATTCTTATGTTTTAATTTCTTAATTGTAAGATTGGATTAAGAATATAATTAATATTAATTTTCAACAATATTCGTCAAATTTTTTGAAATTCATTAAACTTCGATATAATCAATAATAGTCATTTTTACAAGATATAAAACTAGACAATAATTGTAAAGACATCAAAAATAAAATTTGGGACAATGTTCTTCATCTTGTTAATCTTCTTCATTTCACAAAACTTCCAATCAATACGCTCATGAACGGAATTTCTTTTGTTTATCTTCTTCTTTGGCTTCAAATTTGTTTTGTTTTGAATTTCCTTGCCTTGAACTTTTCTTTGTCTTTTCTTAGTTGAGGTTTTGACTTGGTTAATATCCAAAACTTGAATACTTCTTTGCTTACCTATTTCTTTATACTTATCCATATCTTCTTAACGACACTTTTAAGCACTACTCCAAGCATACCAGGCCTGTTTACTCCAATCAAGTCCGTACCAATGATCTTCTCCTATTGAATCTCCTAAAAAGTTCGCCAGAAATCGAACCCTAAACTTTGTTCCACGTGTAACATATTTCCCGCCAAAAGAGATTTCAAACGGTAGGGATGAGTGCCCCTTATCCATTCCGGGTGCGGAATAGCAAGTGGTCGCCCCTTAGTAATTGAGGTGCCCCTTATCCAAATGAGGGGTCCGAAAAGTAATTTTCTCCCACGAGCACAAATACCACTTTTCGAGCCAATTTTCCCGCAAAAGCTTATTTCTCCAAAAACACCTACAAAGACATAAAATGCCAAAATAAGCGCAAAATCGAGTACTAACATTACAAAGAATTGAGACCAATATAGACACATAAATGCATCTATCACTATGCGAGACGGAGTAATCCACCCTAAAGGCGGCATGGCTATTCTGAAGGCATTGAGGTTGATAAAGGGCTTAAGCATCAAAAATATTCATCTTATCTCGGATGTTGAAATAGTGGTACATTACTAGAGTCGGATGGGAGAGTAATAAACTTATTAGAGAGATTAAAAATCTTCTTGTTTCTTTTAATTTTTGGAAAATCTCTTTTGTTACAAGGAATGGTAATGGTCTTGCAGACACCATCTCTAAAAGAGTCGGGGAGAGAAAAATTGATTGTTGAGAATTCGGAGATTACACTCCATGGATCCAGAGTTTGTTAAATAGGCAGTTTGAGGTTGAATAATAAAATTCTCTCTTTATTTAAAAAAAAAATAATTATTCATTTGGTAAGTCTCATTTTTCTCACCCATTAGGGCCTACTTCATTTGTCAATCCCAGTTTGTTCATAACATTGCTTCATGTAATACGAGGAATTTGTCTAATTGGCTAATTAACTTAGTAGGCAGTAAATATTGATCTCCATCACATTGAGGACCAAAAAGGAATGTAAATAATTAAGTTAGGCTGTGATTTCGCTCGGAAATTCATTTTACTACTTGCGGTGATTCACTATGTTACCTTGCACGATGTAATATGGTTTGAATCCGGTATGCTAATGATGCTTATGTTTTTGTCAAAAAGCTGGGAATGGTCAGTTTGTCTCATTTGTCTCACCCATTAGTGCCTACCTCATTTAACATTCTCGGTTTGTTCATGCTCACTGCAACTGTCTGATCTCATTACAATTAAATTAACATTATCAGTTTCAGTTTAGACTTGCAAATGAAGTCCACTTTTTACAACCCTAAGGGCAATTCCTATGGCAATCAACAAACTTATTATTTTGTCGAGTCACGTGGATGAACAAACTGCATTTTCCAATATGAAGAACAAGGCAAAATGAACAAATCTGATATTTTAGGGTCCCACTAGTGATTTTACTAATATAAACTAATAAGAGTTGGGTCCCACTAATGATTTTATTTATATAAACTAATAAGAGTTGGATCCCAAGATTATTAACAAATAGTGTAATAAAAAATAGACCCTAAATATAATAATCGGGTTTGGGAGAGAGAAAAGCAAGGGACCGTTTTGCTTCAAACTCCGGCGATCTTCCTTCCAACTCCCGCGATCTTCCCTCCAACTCTAGCGATTGTGGCACAATCGCCCTCTCTATCATCAAGCGCGCGCTACATCATCCAACTCAATGAACAAACCAACAAATTTGTTTGTTTGAACATCCATTTTACATGTTTGTTGAGTCCATAATGGGATCAAAATGAACAAACTTGATGGTTTGTTCATTCCATAGGAACTACTCTAAGCTCCCGAAACAAGTCATATTTTTAAAACTAAGATTTTTAGGGTCGTAGTTACAATATTTTTCTTTCTCATACTCATATGGCTCAGTACCTATAAATAAAACTATTCAAGAGACCAGAATAAACTCAAACAAAACAAACGAAATTGCAAAATCATGAGACTTAATTTAGTCTTAAATATTCTTGAATAGCTTTATCTTCACATGAAAACTGAAAAGGGATCTTTAATAAAGATAGAAACAAAGATGAACAAATACAATAATTAAATCTTCTTGACAACCTTAGCATTTTATGGTAAAAGACAGTCCATCAAAAAAATCCTCAAAATGAAATCTAACGATTAAATTTGTTTGAAAAAATTCCTCTAAATGAAATCTAATGATTAAATATTGGAATTGAGACCCAGTCATCCATCCATATTCGAAATTGAAACTATCAACGGATAGTAGTGAAAAATCCACATCAAAGAGAGCACTAGAAGAAGGAGAAGCCAATTGTTTCCTGGAGACAGAAATTAACATGAAAGAATCTAAAAGAATATGGCCGAAATTCAGAGTGATAATTTTTTTTTTGCTCGGCAAAATCAGAGTGATAATATCACAGTTATTCGAGAGGAAAAATCATTGTGTTGGGAAGTTGTTGTTGATGCTTGATGGTCATGTTTTTGAGATGTTTCTGTTTCCATTGGTGGATCATGAACAATAGAGTTTGCTGCTGTTGATTTCGAGGGTTAAGGTTTTGGATCTCATTTTTTCTCTGAGCAGCTAGATTGATGGAGGTGGAGAAGAAATGAGGGTAACTATTCAACGTATAAGGTTTAGTGATTTAGCTTTAGATTAGGGTTACATTGTACTCGTTGATATGTTTTAGATTTAACGACTCACATGAATTCTATGAACAAACAGTAATCTCTGACGGAAGTTTGGTTATAGACCGCTGATTTTAGGGCCCCATGTCGAGCGGGCATACCTGTAAGAGCACCCGAAATTATATCATGATGAGTCACGAACAACTTGATGGCCAACAGCTAGATCAAACTATCACTTTCTCTCGATGATCTATCTAGTACCACTTTGAGAGAGGTTCAATAACTCCACCATTTACTGGTTTTCAAAAATTTGATCTAGATATAAAGTATGTTCATTATCCCCAAACCTCAAGAAAAATTGGAGTATTCTCAAAACTTGATACATACTAGAGAATTGAAGTGTGACCGAAAATCCGCATATGATCCAAAATATATCTCATGACCTAAACTATGCTGTTGATGGTGGTTTTTAAACAATGGGTAAAATCGTAAAACCCCATGACCTAGTGTTACCCAACACATTAACTAAGAGCATTTAACTCGAGGTGTAAATAATTAATAGGTATTTTTCAAAATACAGTTAGGGTTTTTTCAACCACCAGAACCCTAATTCCAAAACCAAGCAGCATCTTTAGCACCATGGCAACAATGCCAAACCAAGCCGCATCTGCGCACCATGGCAACAATGCAAAACCAAGCCGCATATACCCGGCACCATGGCAACAATGTCAAACCAAGCCGCATCTGCGCACCATGGCAACAATGCCAAACCAAGCGCATCTGCGCACCATGGCAACAATACCAAACCAAGCCGCACTGCGCACCATGGCAAGAATGCCAAACCAAAGCCGCTTCACTAGCACCACTGGCACCAATGCCAAACCAAGCCGCCACCGCGCACCATGGCGGCAATGCCAAACCAAGCCCAAGATCACCGCACCATGGCGACAATGCCAAACCAAGCCGCGCACTGCGCACCATGGCAACAACGCCAAAACCAACCAGAAGCCTGCTTACGCACCACTAGCAGCATTTCCAAAACCAAACTACGTATCGCACTCATTGGCAACTATGCCAAACTAAGCCGTATGCCTTTGGCACGCCAAATATAGCGCCTTAGGCTTGCAAAGACTTACAAGCCCCAGGTCAACATGGCCGTCACGTGCCATTGGCACATGCCAACACGTGCCGCAAGCCATATTTCCAAGACGCTATGCCATTGGCCCATGCCAAATATAGCGCCCTAGGCTTGCAAGACTTGCACTAGGTCAATATGGTCGCACGTGCCATTGGCACATGCCAACACGTCTGCAAGCCATGTTTCCAAGCGCTATGCCATTGGCCGCGCCAAATATAGCGCCCTAGGCTTTAAGACTTGCAACTAGGTCAACATGGCCGTACGTGCCATTGGCACATGCCAACACGTCTGTAAGCCATATTTCCAAGCGCTATGCCATTGGCCCACGCCAAATATAGCGCCTTAGGCTTCTGCAAGACTTGCAACTAGGTCAACATGGCAAATCTACGCGCCATTGGCACATGCCAACACGTACATAAGCCATATTTCCAAGCGCTATGCCTTTGGCACACGCCAAATATAGCGCCCTAGGCTTGCAAGACTTGCACTAGGTCAACATGGTCACGTGCCGTTAGCACATGCCAACAACTTCCCAAAGCCATATTTCCAAGCCGCTATGCCAAATGCCCACACCGAATATAGCGCCTAGGCTTGCAAGACTTGCAACTAGGTCAACATGGCCCCGTGCGTGCCATTGGCACATGCCAACACGTACAGCAAGCCATATTTCCAAGACAGCTATGCCATTGGCCCACGCCAAATATAGCCTAAACTTGCAAGACTTGCAACTAACGTCAACATGGCCGTCCACGTGCCATTGGCACATGCCAGTCACGTGCCGCAAGCCATATTTCAAAGCGCTATGCCATTGGCCCACGCCAAATATAGCGCCCTAGGCTGCAAGACTTGCAACTAGGTTAACATGGCCGTGCGTGCCATTGGCACATGCCAACACGTCGCAAGCTATATTTCAAGCCGCTATGCCATTGGCCCCATGCCAAATATAGCGCCCTAGGCTGCAAGACTTGCAACTAGGTCAACATGGCCGTACGTGCCATTGGCACATGCCAAACACACACGGTAGCCCTAACTTGCAAATCGTGCAACCTACCAAGGAATCCCGCACATGCCATTGGCACATGCCAAACACATTTTGGTAGCCTAACTTGTAAACCGTGCAACCTACCACCAATGCATTCCGTACATGCCAAACCACGCTGACTGGTAGCCTAACTTGCAAACGTGCAACCACCACCAAGGCATTCCGCACATGCCATTGGCACATGCAAACACACCTGTGGTAGCCTAACTCGCAAAACCGTGCAACCTACCACAAGGCATTCCGCACATGCCATTGGCATATGCCAAACACACCGCAGCTGGTAGCCTAACTTGCAAACCGTGCAACCTACCACCAAGGCATTCCGCACATGCCGTTGGCACATGCCACACGCCCCTAGAAGCTCTGGCATTACCATACGCTCGAGGTGCAACTCATAACGAAGGCATTCCGCACATGCCATTTGGCACACGCCACATGCGTCCCTGCAGCACCACTCGCACTCAAGATGCAACCAACACTCGAGACATCAACATAAATTGGGGGATGCTTTCTAGGGTTTTTGGTTTGGGCGGTCATCATCACGTACACTACACTCACATTAAGAAAGTGTGAAAAGGAATAAAGCGGTCAAATAAAAGGAAATAATGGTGAAAACGTTTTCACCCATTAACACCATCTTGATTACCACCTCCTCCCATTATTTCACCCTTTACTCTCTTCCTTCATGAGGCCGGTACGTTTCAATCTCGACTTGTATAAATAGGTCTTACCTATTTCCACCCAGGACAACAAGTCTCGGTCGGGAGAAAAATACTACACTCTCGAAAAGGTAACTTTGCAAGCTCTCCCAAAAGCTTCCACCTCTTGCAAGCTTAGAAGATTTCACTTTACGATACAAGTCTAGACGCTACTCTCCTAGAATTATTGGGTCTCAACACCTTTCTTTGATTCCCTCCCAAATCAACCCTTCTCTCTCCACTTTGTGGCGAAGCAAATGCAGAACGGCCATTTCTTGGTTTAGGCCGGACTTGTGAATTGATCTCTCGAATCTATAAAGTGCTCACGTGCGGCACATTTGTTTAGGGTTTGAACCCGGTTTCTCACTCACCACTACAGTTTCTGAGAGCCGTGACTTGATTTTTACCCATAAAAATTGGCGACCACGGAGGTTCGATCTTTTGGTTACAATGTCAACTTTCAACCGGCGATCTCATTCTTCGACCCCAGGACGTCAAGATGGTAGAGGAAGGCAATCCATTCACGACTCGGTTACTCGGCTTGATTATGGCCATGACATGACAAGGGGAGACCGGGGACTTATCACGGGCTAGAAGCAAAGCGATCCTACTAGGGATTAACGGCACGGGACTTGTCAGGCAACTCGTAACGATTCGGAAAGCCCAGGGACTTCCCATGACTCTTACGAGAACGATTAAGTCTTATCTAGACAAAAATACGTTAGTTTGCTTTTTCAGTTAAGATAAAACCGATAGCCATGTTATGTTTCATCCCATGTCATCTACCAACACGGTTCCATGGTTTTCCTGGGGCGTTTGCATCACTTTCAATCATAACTAAAACAATCAACTCCTAAACAATTCATTCCAAAAAGAATAACCCAAACTGTATCAAGGTAACATTTATCTATCAACCCAAGAAATCCGGGGAAGACAAAAAACCATAAACTAGATCTTTGTTTGCCTTTCAAAAAAAAATAGTCACCTACCCGTACGTACCTACTTTGCACAAATAATTACATCACTATTAGAAGACGTTACTACGGTGACATTTGAAGAATTATTTATGATGAAGTATTTTCACAAGTTTATGAAAGGCATACCTATGGCTATATACGGTTTGCACCCGACACAAGAATAAAACAAATTGAAAGAGAAACGCCGGAGTACATAGGCTAGGAATATGCTTGCCCACTTTATCACTCACAGCGCTACCACTAACACCATGACGTGATAACAAAGATACGAGGTAAAAAGGGGAGCCTATCCGTTTCATAAGCATAACACTTTTTGGATTTGAATAAGGAAAGGATTTCTGTTTGAGCTACGTATGGGAAGGGCAATTGGGCCCGCAAGAATAAGTCAAGCCACACCAAGCCCGATGACCAGTGCCAAGCCAATGGTCCACACCATAACCGAAATCAAGTCGGCGTCCATGCATCACCGCGTCCACACCAAGTCGGCGCCCATTCCAAGGCGATCCGAGCACCACCGGGCGCTTCCGAATGCACTTACGATGTCACTTGCAGGACACACATACCGAAGCGCTTGCAGAGACGCGCTTTCTAGGCGTACATACCGAAGCGCTTGCCCCGGTGTTTGCGCTTTCTAGACACGCTTACCGAGACGTGCTTCACAGACGCATGCCAGGCACATGCCGCGCGCGCATGCCCCCTTGATGATCTGCTCTGTGCCTAGCAGGTTTGCATCCTTACAGGCGCTAACATCTTGCGCCCTTCGGCCTACATCCTTGCCCTTGGCTTGACACCTTGGCTCCAGCACTTCGTGATCAAAACCGGTGTCATCTCTGCACAATACACTTACGATCACCGGAGCAGGCCGCCAGCGCCCAGCGTCCCCTTCAAGCATCGCGACTTCAACGAAGTCACCGGAGAGATGCTACTCCACCATCGGGGCAAGAATCTTTGGAAGATCGAGGAAGCCCTCCCCTTTTGCTTTGTTGACTTGATGAAAAAGACAAAGATACTTCAACGGGACGTGCATTTATAGATGAAGAGGCTCGCGTTGCTCTTGGACGCCCGAGTAGAAGGGGATAAGCAATCCAGATTTCGTCACACATGAAGATCGAGGAAAGGCTTCTCAAAAAAATCAAAAGCAAGGGGAAATCAACAACTCTCCTCGAGTTCACGGAGACCCTTCTCCCGGGACCCGCACAATGGGAACTTCGCCCACAAATTAAGTCTGATCTATGATGAAAGTCAGTTATGTGAGATTCTATGTTTCTCCAAGGCGTAGCGTCAAGACATATTTGCACCCCTCAACCGCACTTCGGGAAGCCGGGCGCTTCCGGCCCGAGGGAAGCCGTTCCCAAACCCCAACCTCTCCTAGAAAGCACGATCGATAGATGGGGTACGGGACTCCCTAACCTCTGTTCTCTTGAGGGATGTCGAAGTTTACGAGGCGTGGCCCGGCCTCAAACTTCAAAATGGTAACCGTCAAGGCTTTTTGAAAGTTTCAAGGCGTCGTTCCAACATTCTCTCCAGTAGCTCCACATCAACGTTCTCTCCGAGTAGCTACGCATCGGCGTTCTCTCTCCATAAGTATCCACACATCGGCGTTCTCCGGCCAACGGCTTCAACGTTCTCTTCAACGCCACTCCTTCCCGCACCAAAGTTTGCTCGGCCTACCTCGCCTCGCAGCAGCAACTACTACAAAGATGGAAACACGTAAACCATACTTGAGGACGGAAGATATACACTAGGATCCCTTCACTGTCAAAGCTCGAAGACACGATCCACCATACCCACAACGAGGTCCTCTACTCTTCAAGGGTGCAACGCAGAATATCATCACCTTCTGTCCACAGAAGGCCTTCAACACTTTACGAGGCCGCGGAGGATCCGCCTGCACTATCCCGAATATGTCATCATGTAATTTCGACCATCCCGGTGTCACATCCAGGAGAGTACGATAGGCTTATATCAAATCCAGTGGAGGAGGATTCATGGCGATGTAATGAAAGTAGGTTATGCATGGGGGCCCCGCCCGGCGTGAGATGCTTTCACTCCCCTCAACAAGGAATCATGAGAACTAGATATTATAGACCCCGAGAAGATCCAGGCGGAGGAACATGCACAAGCATACATAAATAGGATTTCTGTGGCGTACAACAACCATGTAAAATCCAGGATTTTTAAGGAAGGAGATCCGTGCTAAAACCGCTAAACACATCCAGACCAAGATGCATCGGCACCGAGAAGTTTTCTCCCAAATGGGAAGGGCCGTACATAATCACTAAGCGTATGACAGTGGTTACTACAAGATTATCAAAGAAGATGGGAAAGCTAGAGCGAGTCATCCACGGAAAGTGGCTTAAGGCATACTACCTAATCACTTCCTGCCAACATGCTACATCAAAAATTCCTACTCTTCAAGTCTCGAGTCAAATCTTCAATCTCACGAGACTCCAAGGTCAAAGTTTTCTCCTCTTCCCGGCGCGAAGCACGTGGCGGGTATCACACCGGCAAGGATATCAACTACGCCGACTTTCACAATATTGAGACGATACCGCAACCGGTGATATTAAACTCCAAAGATTCACGGTGGACACCATGTTCTCCCACCTTTGAATGGATGACTCCGCGGCCCCGACACGGATGGACATATTCTCCATCTCGGCCAATCATTGGCAAAAAGACGATTCACTACGGAAACCAAGGAGGACGAACAACACTTCACTACGCTCCCTGGTAGCGATATGGCCGTATGTCTTCTATATCCTCGTATAAGGGACCACGAATTCTTTCCGCACCCCGGAAACCGCAGCATTAGATAATGGAGAAGAGACACCTCATATGAGTCCTAGAATGACAATCATGCATAGGGGTATTCATAACAAAGAGCCCTAAATCAACATTCTCCAAGTCTGCCGACGATCAACGAGTTTGGATTTGAAGGGAGGGGAGCGACTAGGTCATCCTCGTCGATAACGATAACGCATGCTCCAGCCCAGGATATCTCTGCGTGCGAGAGGAAAATTTCCATTCATCAAACAAGCGGTGAAGCGTGCGTCGGTCTACCGAAAAGAAGAAAACATACAGTATGATTTTTCTTAACCGAATAACCTTTGTTGGGATGCTCCTGCAAAGTCGGACCTCACGCCTTCCTGCTGAGATAATCATTTGGTTAGAAAATGATCGTCTATGTGCGACATGACAAGAGAAACTCAACAAGAAGAACCCTTTCTCAAGCGAGGGAGATGATGCAATTACGTTGGGATTATGCCATTTGATTGAAGCGCGCGTGAAGGAAGGCAAAATAAAGGAACTTTGCTATCGTAGAAACACTTACTCCCTCATTGTTTTCACCGGTCCCATCAAGCTCGCTGTAGGATTCAAATATCGCACAACATATTTTCTTAGCGTGCGAGATTCAATTATTTCCTTAACTCGCGAGAAGAGCTTGCGAGATTCATTATTTTTCATAACTCGCGAGAAGATAGCAAGACTCGCGAGTGTCTCGAGAGAAGGTAGCAAGACTCGCGAGAGTGTCTCGAAGAGAAGGTAGCAAGACTCGCGAGTGTCTCGAGAAAGGTAGTGAGCGAGCTGCGAAATCATTAAAGGGCTCGAGAGAACGTCTCGAGAGAAGGTACGAGCTGCGAAATTATTAAAGGGCTCGCGAGAATGTCTCGCGAGATGGTACTTGAAACTGCGAAGTTATTAAAGAGTTCTCGAGTATGAAATTTGTATGTGGTGTCATCCACTATGTAAACACTATATAAAGAGGAGCGCGGGGAGAGAGAATGGGAGGAATAATTTTGGGAGGACACTTTTAGGAGGAGAGATATTTTTAGAGAGAGATTTATTTTCTTTATCATCTTCTTCCCCAAATAATTAGATCTAGAGCTCTGAAAATATCCATTAATGGAGATTCTCAATGCAATTCAAATGTAACCTCAACAGTCATAGTGAAGAATCGTGGATGTAGATCACATTGATCGAACCACGTAAAAAATCTTATGTGTCTATTTAAATTTCTAGCACTTATATTTAAAATTTAGGTGATTAATATGATTTAGATCTACAACATATAGTGAGGGGTGTAGTGTGGGATTTCGCAACTACATATGCGCTAAGCAGGGGCCAATTTGTGAAGTTGGGGACAATGTTTGCTAAATTGAAGAAGATTCAAAGAAATTAATTATTGAGGATTTGGATCTATGAAGTTCGAGAGACGAATGAGAACATTTGTCTCTACAGAAAACAAGTTTCATAAAATAAAGGTCAACAAATCCTAGAGATGAAGAAATAGCCAAGATCAGCGGATGATTTCGGATTCAAAACAAAGAAAATTATGAATGAAGTGAAGCGGCAATGAAATTAATTGAGTCCATTCGACACGAAAAGATAATCTTCTTCCCATTTTATTTGATTATGTTAATTAATTATTTAGATCGGAGGTTTAAAATGAAAAGTTTTGAGAGAAGTATCGAGAAAAAGCAGTTTGTTTTCAATAAATCCCTCAAGGAAAACGAGTTTTGCCTCCAAAAGTATGATTAACAAGTTTTATTTACGATTTTAACGAAGAAATGTTGTTCTACAGACTTATACGAGACTTTTGAGAAAATTTATGTGTCATAATTTTCGATGCTATTTTGGGGATTCTTTCCCATGAACAAAATCGAAGAACTCGCATTCATCTATGTAAAATGGATAGTCTGCGAGATAAGATATTGAGCGAAATGCTTCAAGGAGAATCGGTGTAACTTTGTCACCATACCCATAACAAGCAAAAAGACAGTGAAGCGTTACTTAAACGACCATTTCAATGGTTATAGAAACCAACAGAGAAAGCCAGGCCAAAGTCTCCATTTTAGCAACAAAGTCTACATTTGCGAAGACAACGAGATATAATGGAAACGTATGAGTTGTTAATGGCGAAGGAAGAAAGAAATTTGTTACAGCGAAACAACTTTGACTTACGAGACTTCAAGCCCGTTAGAGTTCTCGGCCGGTGAAGCTTTATTGCTTTAATGGATATGGCGAAGTATCATCGTCGGTGAAGTATCATCATCGCTGAGTATCATCGCAGTGCATATGATTAGAGAAAAATTACTGAAGAAATCTACTTCGTCGGACTTCCCCGTGAAGCATTTGATCTCTTCGCCGGACGAGTTTGTCATATATTCCATTTCTCCTTAAATAAAACAGAAAAATAGAACAATTCAAACAAAGAAAGTTGAATACAAGAAGAAAGGATACGAAGTAGAAACAAAAGCTTCAATAGTTACGGAAAACAACGAAAATTTAATAAAACGGGGAGCCTTCATTAAATAATTAGTACGAGGAGAACACACAGGAATAGCTACAAAGAAGACATGTAGAGGACTAAGGAAGAAGGAGGGTCTGCGAAGTTCATTTCGACAGCAACTCAGGAGAAGCAGTTAAAAAAAAAAAAAAAAAAAAAAAAAAAAAAAAAAAAAAAGATCAAACCTTCGTCATCACTCATCAAGATAATCACAGACCCGATAGAACATTTTTCAAAGAACCAATTAACACGTATGGGTTGTTTTATGTTTGGAGGAAGTCATTTTGTAAAGTGGGAGAGCGGTGGCACCTTTGTAGCACACGTGGAAGTTATAGCGATTTTGTAGCAAGTCGATTGGAAACACATCTTTGGAATTTTATGAAGAACTATTTTCAATTCGCCGGGGCCTACTCAAAATTTTTATGAAGAACTATTATCTACGCACGCCATCCTGCAGATGGTTTATCTCGCAAATGATTGCTTCAAATAAGTTTTCTTCGCGAGAAGTCAATTTCGCAAATATACTTCTTATTTACCAAAGAAGAAAGTTGTTGATTATCTACGCAAATTAATTTCGCAAGAAAGGATTAGAAGCAGTTGGTATGGTGCGAGAATATGCAAGAGGCGAGTCAAGAGTTCAAATCTTACTTCTCACACTTCTTTTTCTTTGTGAGATAATTATATTCTATGCAGCGTTCATACATTTCAAAGGCCCTAACCCCATGAGAAGCAAATCAAATAGACAACAACGACAAACCATAAATTAGATATGAGAATGAAAGAATGAATGAGAGATGACTGAAATGAAGAAAAGAATGGAAGAATGAAAACATGCGAAAATTTCGCATAAAAAATGACAAGAGATTATCAAAGATCGGCGAAATTACAAAAAGAGCTTATATGCGGAAGAATCAACAAAATAATCGGGCGAGGCAAACCTACTATGGCCCGAATCATAATTTCGCAAGAGCAAAAGTACCTAAAGTGCGTCATAGTAGGGGTACCTATTACATATGAAATAACCGAGAATGGGACGAACCTTTATGGCGTACACCCTAGTTCGCGAATTATATTTCGTAAGAGGCAAATGTAAGACCTAAAGTGCGTCATATAAGGGGTATCTCTTAACATGGCTCGGGTGGAAGGTTACAGCTCCACGAAACTGGTCATGCAGATTCCCAGGGCCCATGAAAGCCTATCCGGGGAGATACCTTGGATTCCCAACTATATATGTAGGTTATACCCTGGTTGGGCGACAATGGGTCTCTTCCAAAAGAGTCGAGTGTATGCTCAAGGCGCCGAGGTACACGGTTGAGCCGAGTGCCTGGGATGGATGAACCTGCCTGGCCATTCTTGGCAAGTCTTGGCATATGTTGCACTCGCCCGAAGAAAACTCCACTTAGGGTGCGGTCTCGTAACCATAAACCCTATAGGTATAAGGGATAAGAGGCTGCGAAAACAACGGAGTTGTTGTTAAGAACCGGATGGGAGGAGCTAGTCTTGTATGGCCGATGTTTCGCCTCCTTGAAGGGGCAGCTTAGGAGATGATAAGGCGGCGCTCTCCATTAGGGGGTGTCCAAAGCAGGACGCAAATGTCATGAGGCTTTGTTTTCGCAAGGAGACTTAGGCTTGTCATATTTGTGCAATGATCTACGAAGAGGCAATAATACTAACGCGAGGGTAAAAGGCGAGATCAATGGGTCTTTACACGAGGTGTACGGACGTCTGCGATTTCGTCGCACGACGTAATGTCATGGGGCTCCATGTTCGCAAGGATATTTAGGCCTGTCATATTGTCGCAAACAAAACATCCTGCCGAGGCAAAAATACTTGGAAAATGATAAGGCAAGATCAATGGGTCTTTACATGCAAGTGTAAAAGACGTCTGCGATTTTGTCGCGATGAAAGGTGAGGGGAGGACCTCTAATTAGGGAGGTCTAACTTGGAAGACCACACAAAAATGATAAGGCAAGGTCAATGGGCCATTGCATGAAAATGTAAAAGGCGACTTGCGACCTTATCGCAACAACAAAGAGATAAAAAATAAAGACTACCCCGAAATGATAAAGGCGAGAAAAGTAGATTTCTCCATTCATGGAGATACACTGCGACCTCGTCGCAATGATAAAATTCAACGTAAAGCAATGAAGAGATTATACTATTGCATGAGCACAACGGAGATAGAGGAAAGATAAGAATGAAGAAATAATTCACTCATTCAACACTTTTTCAACGATTCTACCTTCGTAGATAAGGAACAGAGGCAACAATGGAATACGAAAAAACATCTTATGTTCTTTATTTTCTCGACAAGAATCATTTCCAAAAGATGTTTACCAATGAACAACAAGAATCCTCACCAAAAATGGAATAATGACTTAGCATGAACGGAGGCAATACTTCTTATACTTCAAGGATTAATATTTCTTAAAGTTTGAACTTGCGAAAGAATAGAGCATAGCATGAGAGCAAAGAACATGGAGCGTGAGTTTCGCAATACTTCTTATATTTAGAGGATTAAGTACTTCTTATACTTCTCAAAGGATACTTCATATTTCTTATATATTTCGAGGATTAAGTACTTCATATACTTCTTCAAGGATACTTCATACTTATAATTCAAGAAACGATACTTCATATATACTTCTCAAAGCTTGAACTTCGCAAAAGAATAGAGGCAAGTACGTACTTTTCAAGTCCAGTATTCTTCGCTCGTTCCTTCATCAACAAAGACTAAAGATTATTACAACAACATATTTTTTTCCTTAAAGATCGCTCTTCAAGCAATATTCAAGGAAAAAGAGGCAAGATGTAGGATTCAAATATCGCACAACATATTTTCTTAGCGTGCGAGATTCAATTATTTCCTTAACTCGCGAAGAGCTTGCCGAGATTCATTGACCACATAACTCGCGAGAAGATGGCAAGACTCGCGAGAGTGTCTCGAGAGAAGGTAGCAAGACTCGCGAGAGTGTCTCGAAAGAGGTAGCAAGACTCGCGAGAGTGTCTCGAGAAGGTAGCGAGAGCACCAAAAATCATTAAAGGGCTCGAGAGAACGTCTCGAGAGAAGGTAAGCTGAGCTGCGAAATTATTAAAGGGCTCGCGAGAATGTCTCGCGAGATGGTAGCGAGAGCACTGCGAAGTTATTAAAGAGTTCTCGAGAGTATGAAATTTGTATGTGAGCTGTCATCCACTATGTAAACTATATAAAAGAGGAGCGCGGAGAGAGAATGGGAGGAATAATTTTGGGAGGACACTTTTAGGAGGAGAGATATTTTTAGAGAGATTTATTTTCTTTATCATCTTCTTCCCCAAATAATTAGATCTAGAGCTCTAGAAAATATCCATTAATGGAAATTCTCCAATGCAATTCAAATATAACCTCAACAATCATAGTGAAGAATCGTGGATGTAGATCACATTGATCGAACCACGTAAAAAATCTTATGTGTCTATTTAAATTTCTAGCACTTATATTTAAAATTTAGGTGATTAATATGATTTAGATCTACAACATATAGTGAGGGGTGTAGTGTGGGATTTCCCGCAACTACACTCGCGCCAGTCTCCCCAAACTTCCCAACAACCTCCCAAGTCACGCCTGCAAGCACGCAAAGCTTCCACACCTTGCGCCGGTCCCACCAGCTAGCACGCTCAGTTTCCCAACTAGCACGCTCAGTTTCCCAACTCACGCCAACTTCCCAATGTAGCCCAAGTTGTATCCGGCCCACCAATTGCGCCGACTTCCCAATGGCCGCCCAAGTCACGCACCGCAAACCCCTTAGCTTCCATACCTTGCGCCGGTCCCACTAGCTAGCACTCATTTCCTGACTCACGCCAACTTCCCAACGTCGCCCAAGTTGCAGGCCCACCAATTGTGCCGGCCTCCGATTTGTGCAAAACTACGAGGCAAGGATTCCAAATCCTATTTATAAAAAGGTCAGGACAAGCCTCCTCAATTCTCTTTACGGTTTCTTGTTGATAGTTTGTCACCATCTTATGCTTACCTCGCAAAGAAAGCCTGTTAGAGCTAAGCGGGGGACTTAATGTTGATGGTGGCCTTTAAACAAGGGGTAAAATCGTAAAACCCCATGACCTAGTGTTACCCGCAACACATTAACTAAGAGCATTTAACTCGGGTGTAAATAATTAATAGGGGTATTTTTTCAAAATACCCCAGTTAGGGTTTTTTCAACACGGAACCCCCTAATTCCAGAACCAAGCGCATCTTGCACCATGGCAACAATGCCAAACCAAGCCGCATCTTTGCGCACCATGGCAACAATGCCAAACCAAACCGCATCTCTTTGCAGCACCATGGCAACAATGCCAAACCAAGCCGCATCTTCGCGCCCATGGCAACAATGCCAAACCAAGAAGCTTTAGCACCATGGCAACAATGCCAAACCAAAGTGCACTACGCACCATGGCGGCAATGCCAAACCAAGCCTTTGCTAGCACCATGGCGGCAATACCAAACAAAGCCCGCTGCTAGCACCATGGCGACAATACCAAACCAAGCCGCACGGCTGCGCACCATGGCAACAACGCCAAAACCAAGCGCGCCTTTGTAGCACCACGGCGACGACATAAAACCAAACTACGTATCGCACTCATTGGCAACCATGCCAAACTAGCCGCTATGTCTTTGGCACATGCCAAATATAGCGCCCTAGGCTTGCAAGACTTGCAACTAGGTCAACATGGCCGTACGTGCCATTGGCACATGCCAACACGTACCGCAAGCCATATTTCCAAGCCGCTATGCCATTGGTCCCACGCCAAATATAGCGCCCTAGGCTTGCAAGACTTGCAACTAGTCAACATGGTCGTACGTGCCATTGGCACATGCCAACATGTCTGCAAAGCCATATTTCCAAGCCGCTATGCCATTGGCCCGCCAAATATAGCGCCCTAGGCTTTGCAAGACTTGCAACTAGGTCAACATGGCCGTACGTGCCATGGCACATGCCAGCACGTGCCGCAAGCCATATTTCCAAGCCGCTATGCCATTGGCCCACGCCAAATATAGCGCCTAGGCTTGCAAGACTTGAGCTAGGCCGACATGGCCGTACGTGCCATTGGCACATGCCAACACGTCTGTAAGCCATATTTCAAGCCGCTATGCCATTGGCCCACGCCAAATATAGCGCCCCTACGCTTCACAAGACTTGCAACTAGGTCAACATGGCCGTACATGCCATTGGCACATGCCAACACGTCATAAGCCATATTTCCTGAGCCTATACCATTGGCCCACCAAATATAGCGCCCTAAAAAGACTTGCACTAGGTCAACATAGCCGTACGTGCCATTGGCACATGCCAAACACACCATATTTGGTAGCCTAACGCCAAATCGTGCAACCTACCACCAAGGCATTCATGCCATGCCATGGCACATGCACCAAACACTGCTGCTGTAGCCTAACACCCAAGCTAGTGCAACTACCACCAAGGCATTCCGCACATGCCATTGGCACATGCCAAACACACACGTTGGTAGCCTAACTTGCAATCCGTGCAACCTACCACCAAGGCATTCCGCACATGCCATTGGCACATGCCAAACACACACCTGCAGCTGGTAGCCTAACGCAAACCGTGCAACCTAGCACCAATTCCGTTACATGCCATTGGCCAAACTTAACCTGTTGGTAGCCTAACTTGCAAACCGTGCAACCTACCACCAAGGCATTCCCGCACATGCCGTTGGCATCTCCACACACGCCACTAGCAGCTCTGGCATTACCACTTACGCTCGAGGTGCAACTCGCAACGAAGGCATTCCGCACATGCCATTGGCACACGCCACATGCGTCCCTAGCAGCACCACTCGCACTCAAGATGCAACCAACACTCGAGACATCAACACACGCTGGTAGACAGCATGCAGCGTACATTACGCTCACATTAAGAAAGCGTGAAAAGGAATAAAGCGGTCAAATAAAAAGAGGAAATAATGGTGAACGTTTTCACCCATTAACACCATGCGGTTACACCTCCTCCCATTATTTCACCCTTTACTCTCTTCCTTCATGAGGCCAGGGTACGTTTCAATCTCGACTTGTATAAATAGGTCTTATCTATTTCCACCAGACAACAAGTCTCGGTGGGAGAAAACTACTACACTCTCAAAGGCAACTTTGCAAGCTCTCCCCAAAGCTTCCTCTTGCAAACTTAGAAGCTTTCACTTTACGATACAAGTCGAGACGCTACTCTCCTAGAATTATTACGGGTCTCAACACCTTTCTTTGATTCCCTCCCCAAATTAACCCTTCTCCTCCACTTTGTGGCAGAAGCAATCTGACGTCCATTTCTTGGTTTAGGCCGGACTTGTCTGAATTGATCTCTCGAATCTATAAAGTGCTCACGTGCAGCACATTTGTTTAGGGTTTGAACCGTTTCTCACTCACCTACCGAATTTACCGAAAGCCGCGAAACGATTTTTACCCATAAACACATGCAGTTGTAACTTTTTTCTTCGGCAAAAGTAAATTTAATTGAAAGCACACAAGCCGTGTGAAGGCAATTACAACTAAAAAAGAGCAATAGCCTGAAGAACTAACAAAGACAACACTACAAACCCAACCCAAGTATGATTGAAGTCATTAGGAGACTCCTCCACTCCGGTTACTTGATATCAACAACAACAAGGAACATCGGTTATAGTACACTAATCAGGTAAAAACGATTCAATTTTCCAATGTTAGACTCACTATTTCAAAGCAACCTTCCAGTACTTTTGTTACTGCGCCACCAAATTTTTTTTTTATCAACAAAACGATAATTATATTATATAAAAGAATGAAAGAATACAGTAGATACTCGGGTGATCCCGAAAGGAACAAACAAGTCTCAAACCTGTTTCCTCCCCCATTTAACTATAAGATTTTCAAACTGTTAGCCTTCGATATGCGAAAGGATGTGACACGAGAGTTGTTTCTAGAAGAAGTTCTCATCAAATTTCATTGAATTCTTTTTCCTTCTTATCATTTGTAACTTATTTTGGACATTTGATATCAGTACTAACTGAAGGCCAGACTTTTGTTGTCAGAGTTCTAGCCAAATTAAAGAGATTAGGAGACCAGTTGGGTTAATGCTAATAAGTATGAGTTAGCCAAAGAAGAAACTTGCCATTACTTTTTCTTCATTACTTGGGTGGACACTTTGGATTATATCCATTGGGTACATTCTTTGGGTCTGTTGTGCTACATCGGGTTTCTTACCCTTGACAAAGGAACCCGTTAGGGTCTAGGAGCACCCATTATGTTACTTAGGAATGTTAGTGCCAAGAACGGCTTATGAAATGATACTAGGCTAATCATAAAGAAGTTCTTTCCAAATTGTATCGATGCAGTGATCCTCAGTGGAAATTCAGCGGGTAAAAGAGTATTCCTCCATAGGATGCCAATGAGCCCGCGAGAGAATCTTGAGATGCCGTTCAAGATGATTATGCAAGCAATTCGATACGTATGTGCTTTGCATTCACTATCAACAAAGCACAAGGACAAACAGTGAAAACAGGTATTTATCTTCCAGGCCATGTCTTGAGTCATGGACAATTGTATGTTGGGCTTTCAAGGGGTGTTTCCAGCAACAACACTAAGGTATTAATCAAGAGAGACGTTGCTAATAAAGTTGGAACATTCACCAAGAACGTTATGTACAAGGAAGTTCTTACGTCGTCCTAGCTTAGGTAAACATTTTACGAATTAATGTCGCAAAGTTCTTAGTCGTTGTATTTGTTTTTTACTTAATATTTTTTTTTCTTTTCCTCTATTATTTTAGTTTTGTTTCATCCCACATTTTGGTGTCTATTGTATATGGATTTTTCACTCATTTGAAATGTAAGTCGCATCAAAAACAATAATTTTTATTTTAAAGGCGGATTTCCACCTTAGTATTATAGTTTGTTATCAGTAAATTTTGTACTTGGACGACTACTCGGCAGGTGCATCGCACGTGCGTATTTACTAGTTCACATAATGAAATGAACGTGATCAGAATAGGCGGTCCAGCTCGTTTATATGATAGATCAACTAGTGATGCAAGCGGGTGTTATAAAAAAGTTATTTATTTGTCCGTTTACCCTACTTGCTGCTTTATTTAACGTCCGTGCTAGGGTTCTCCTTCTTACTTCTTGCCTCCTCTCTCTTTCTCTCTCTATCTTGTTTTGATTTTCTTCTTCACGCCACAAAAACAGCCCACGGCAAGTAATGGCGGTCTGGATGACCAACAACAACAATAATTAAACGCTATGATTTCTCCTCTCAACTAGGCTTCACTTCTCTCTTTTTCATTTCTTGAAGCTTTTTAATTATCGGTCGATGTAGAAAATGAGGCTGATTGAGTGAAATGGAAGAGAGATGGGTAGGACCTGACGGCCCGACTTCATGAAGATAGCCCATGTGGCTACGCGGTTTGGTTTATGGATCTGAGCTCATAGCCAATACCGAATAAATTGTGTTTTTTTTTTCATTTTGAAAAATTAATTAATGAATTCTTAGCAATAATGTATCACTTGTTAGTGTTTAATTTTGATGGAGGCGCTGAAAGTAATGGTTTATGCGATATTTTTTATTTTTGTAAGTGATACTAATACTCTAATGTGAATTCTAATTATCAGTCAATTTTAATATGCTAATTAGTAAAATTTATGCCGGTCGGAAAACCCGTGAACCAGTGCCTTTTCTGGTTCGATTCAACATCGACCCCGATAAATTTCATAAAAATCAACTCCCCATTTTTTCAAAACGCCGGCTAACAAGAGCGATTCAACCACCTAACCCATACGACCTAGTAAGGTCCAACACTGGATCGACCCAGTATTAATCAAAATCTAAAATCAAACAAATTTTTTTTTGTGGGTGTGTAACGTGTGTTCTTCTGAATCTTCATCCAACAAATCACTCAACATAATTTCACAAAGAGACATGAAACAAGCACAAACTTCGTAATGAACTTAAGATTATAGAAGGAGAAGAGTTAAATTAATCTTCAAAAAAAAGAAATAACTAAATCATTTCTTCTTCGAAAAATTAATTACAAAACCAATCAAAAAGTAAGAACATAAGAGCAGATCTGTATCCAATTTTATGATGCTCTAATTGATGTCTTGAATAGGTGCTTACGTGATGTTGCTAATGCTTACAGAATAGATTTTATCCTCAAAACATTTATGAGTATTGAGTAGTATGAGTCACGATCATCTATGAGTGATAAATAGTGATGAACATAAAAAAAGAAAATCAAATACTCCATTGCGGTTTCTACATGGAAGAGAGAAAAATTGTGAGAAGAAGTTAAATGAGAACGAGGCATAATTAGGTTTTCCAAGTAGTATAAATTATAAAAGAGTCGAATAAAATTATGATAAAGTACTAATTGCATCTTATTTGTGACATGTAGATCCCTTGACCAGTAAAACCCGTTTGAACCACTGGTTGAACCAATGATCGTTGACCCGTGTAACTTTACTAGTTCAACGTCCGTGCCGGTTTTGAACATTGCTTATAAGGTTCTGAAGTAGCCCATACAGATCAGAGTTTTATTTGTGATAGTTCATCTTATTCACAACATTACATTTAACAGCTCACCAATTTGACAGTAATTGTTGACCGAATAGATGGATGTGATTTGTTTTTACATAACATGTAATAATAGACAGCTTAGGTTATTTTACTCGTGCAAACTAATTTTGGTTCGTGGTAAGATTTTAGGGCACATATTTAGCCGCGCAGTATAATTTTGTGTCTCCATAAACCCTAAAGGAATCACACGTCGTCTAACCCTATCATCAAAGCAACAACATTCAGATCTCAAAAATTATGGAAGAAGGTTCAATAGGAACATCATGAGCAACAACCAAATATGTTCAGCATAATTATTTCTCCTCTCATCAATGTAAAATATGCCTCTTAAATGAAACGGAATCATATACTGCGAGATGATGTGGAAGCTGTCTGGTCGAATTGCAGCCTGAATAACCCGAATTATCTCCAGATTCTCCACCTGCCCTTATTCTTATTTGATCATCAGAATTGTTGTCTGTGATTGACTCTTAATCTTCATTTTAACTAGTATCATCTCCTGAACCAGAATCAGAAACATCATCAGATTGGAATGTTACTTGTTTCATTTACTTGTCTCTTCGTTAGAGTATCTTAACACTACTTTTAGGGTTATTTTGATTCAGTCATATTTGAGAAAAAAAGGTGTAATCCGAGACGATTCAAGATTTGGAGGTTCAGTAATTTTTGGGTACAATGGTGTCCGACGAATTTGGGGGTTTTGAATCAAGATTTAAGGGCACATCCAATTTGTATACATTCATTATTTTTTGATTTTTTATTATTTTAGTGTGAAAGTCCTTGATAGAATCAGCCATGTAAATGTCCTGTAAGAGCACCCAAAATCATATCATGATGAGTGCAAACGTTGATGCCTTATAGCCAACAGCTATATCAACACTACAACACTTTTTTATGCCATGTTTAAATGGTACTACATCATAGCTATTGTCGATGACGGCGGCACTGCGAGTAAAAGTAATATGGTTAATCATAGTAGATAGATGAAATTTGATTCCATCACATTAAGAACTAAAAAAATGAATGTAATTTAGGCAATTTAGGCTGCAGTTTTGCTTAGGAAAGTTTTTTTTTTTTTTTTTTTTTTTTTTTTTTTTTTGCTCGGTAAAGAAAGAATTTATTGAAAGGAGAAGAAGAGAGGATCAACTGTTTACAAATTCAGAACCCTAATGAAATCTACAATTGAATCGGAAAATTCCTAACAATTTGCTGATTTATCAAACCATATCATTATTATATAACTTACCCCTAGCGGTTTGAAGCTTATTGAACAATTAGCTGCTGGGGTTGTGTTGGGCCTGCAAAGGGTTGAGTAAAGGAACCTTAACAAATTCGGCCGAAGCCCATTTCGGATATGGAAGTTGATTAGGAACCAATTTTTGGGACCATGGTCTTATTAGGCCAACTTCCCTATAGTTATAAGGGGTGTCCTAAAGTGTGGAAATTACTAACCTACCTTAACCTAATTTAATTTAAAACTAACCTAATAACCACCTATATATATATATAACCACCACCTCCTCCCACCACCGCCGCCCACCACTACCACCTCCGACTACCACCACCACCAACCACCACCACCTCTATATATATAACTTATTTTAAATCATTAACATATTTACTCTTTTACCTAATTAAAATTATAACTAATCTACAATTTCTTCTTCCTCTATTCTACAATTTTTCTTCTTCTCTTCTTCATCAATTTATGATCATCTAACCCTGATCATATACAAATCTAATCAAAATACATTCACTATCTAAAAAATAATTCATCACTTGAATAGTCTATCTTAGTGAACTCAAAAAAAAAATTATTTTCCATGTTTTTCTTCTTCATCTTCTCTAACTTTTCGCTCTCAATAATTCTACTTCTTTTTTAAAAATCTGATTTTTTAATCTCAAATCTTTATTCAAAATCATTTCACTAATCACACTAACTAATATTAACACTAACTAATCATTAACCAAAAATAATCGAGGGTAATTTAGGTATTATCATAAATATCTAGATAAGGGTGACTAGATTTACTTCTAATTAATATCTTACCCAAAATAAAAAAATGGTCCCTCAAAAAAAGGCTGGTCCCCAAAAATGATTCTTGATTAGGTTGATGAATAGTCATCTAGAGATGAATCTGCATTTTTTAAAAGCAGTTTACAGTTGTTTTGGCTCTAAAATTATGTAAAGTTGTTGGAAAGTCTAATTTGTAATCTAGTTTGTTTGATAAGTGTCAACAATAAGAGAAAAGTCAAGTTGTAATGTGAACTAGTTACTTGGCTAAGAAAAATCTAGAAAGTGAATTCTCTAGAATGGTAAAAGAGGTCAAAAGTTGTGTAAAAACTACGTTATATGGGCAATTCTAATTCTATGCTCATATATCTCCATATTATCATCAAAATATCAAAAACTCAACAGCTTGTTATTTATTTTACATTGCTTCCTGTAGATAGATGAATTTTGATCTCCATATCACATTAAGAACTACAACTAAAAAAGGATTATGGTTTGAATTAATCCACGGAGCAAAATTGAATTCACTGTTCTTTATATGTTTTTGTAAATGTTTCATTTGCCACTCCAATTTAAATGTAACAAAGTAAAAAATTATCAAACGTGGATTTCATTGTATGATACAGGTTTTAGATTAACAATTATCATTCTTCAGTTTCAGTTTGGACTTGAAATGGAGTCAACTTTTGAAACAACTAATATTTTATAAATGAGATTCCCAGGATCTGTTCATAGACCAGAGGCAGAATACAGCTCATATTAAACAAACCATGGATGCAAATAACAACAAACTCAAATTATTCACATTATAATTTACTCAATGACTTGATTTTACATTTACATACAAACTGAAGGGATCTTTAACAAAGAGGAGAACACTAGCTAGGTAAAAAGGTTTAACTAATACAAAAATTAAATCTTAGGTAGCCTTTTAAGGTAAAAAAAAGGAGGCTGTTCGTCAAAAGATTCATCAGCTCAATTGAAATCTGTTTGAATTTTGTTCTTTTTATGCAACAGGAGACCCAGTCATCCATAATCGAAGTTGACACTATCAATATGAGAAACCAACAATTTTTTTACGTGGAACAAAACCAACTAGAAAAGAATCTAAAATAGTGGTAAAGGTAAAACTTACAAAAAAATCATTGTTTTTTGAGAAGAGAAATCATTGCGTGGGGAAGTTTTTGTTGATGGAAACATATTTGATGTTTCTGCTTCCATTGATGATGGATCATGAAAGAGAATAACATGAGAGAGTCTGCTGCTGCTTTTGATTTTTAAGGTTAGGTTTTGAATCTTTTTTCTCTCTAGATAGATGGAGGTGGAGAAGAAATGAGGGCAACTTATAAGGTTTAGAGATGTAGCCCGTTCATAATAGGGTTAAATGTTAGACGTTCATCTGTTCTTTAACGGTTCACACGAATTTTTATGTCTGACCATAATTTGTGACCGAAGTTTAATTGTAGACGGCTGTAATTTGCTTTTACATACACACAAAAGGTAGCTTAAGTTATTTGACTCGTGTAAACTACATTTCTGAGGCAGTTTGTGGTCTCGTGTCATAAAAACTGTCATATACAGAAGCCATGTAACAAGGAATTGCAGTAAACAACATGATTCAAAAAGAATAATAGCACCGCCTCCGGGTGGACTAAGTGCTCTGAATAGAGACATTCAAGTCATTGCAAGACCACTTATAGCTCCTCGTATGCGTACCTGTTGGTTTGAGAAGTCCGGAAACCTAAGTCATTGGGTGATGAATTCAGTGACTGAGTTTGAGACTTAGTAGCACAAAATTTTTTTACCGTTAAAAAAAAAAAAAAAAAACTTGCCAAATCTCTTTAAAAGTTATCCCCAAAATTTAAGGAATACTAGAATATGTGTTGTAACTTGATATCTATTTCGTTCCTTGGTTAAAAAAATTGACGTGCGACCAAAAATCTGCCTCAGGATCAGGACCCAAACACTCCAAGTGACTCCATATCTGCACTGTGATCCAAAATGAGCATAACCCTAGCTAAAATCTACGTAAATCTACAAACATAATAGGTCTCATGACATCAAAACCGGACCGCACTGCGCACGAGACAGGGTGAGACTGTAAACTTTGTTAGAGATGTGCTACCTTTCGCGTGTACGTCAAAACATATCACAGCCGTCAATCGTCAGTCAGAAGATTCATCGAGAGCCACTAAATCTAACGCTATTGAGGACAGATGAACGACTACAATTTAACCCTAATCTCTAAACCTTTATAAGTAGAACAGGTGCCCTTGTTTCTTCACCACCTAAGACTAGCCGTCGCGCATAGAAGAGAAACAGAATCCAAAACCTAACCCTAAAAATCAAAAGCAGCAAACTCTCTTGTTCATGATCCATCGATGGAAGCAGAAACACCAAATACATGTACATCAACAACAACTTCGCCACACAATGATTTTTCCTCTCAAAAAACTATGATATTTTCACCATCATTGTCAACCAGTTTTCTTATGATTTTTTTACTAGTGGACTCTTTCAATACCTCGTTCTCCGGTTTGTCACTAACGATTTGAAGATGAAGCAATACTTAAGATAAGCAAGGAATGAAAAGGAAACCTAACCCTAAGGAAAATCATCCTCCTACTTCTACTAAAACCAAACAAAGCCTTAAATTCCATTAAGACAAAACTAGTAGTTCTAAACCCATGTTGCATATCCAGATAGAAGAACACTTAATCAAACGCAACTTCAGATTAAGATTCCATCGATTCCAGACTGCTAACTTGATGTTCAGGTAGAGATTCAGTGCAATATTCTTGATGATACTTTGTGGGAGTGAAGGAGCGAACCAGCCCTTGGAAGAGCCTTGAATCTGAGTTTCCGATCCCATAATGAGATAATCCATGTTGGGTCTGAAACCAGGAAGAACCTTATCATCAACAGAGAACAGGTTGCTGATCTTGAGATTGTAGTTTATCCCCAAGTATTGCTTCAAATCGTTAGTGACAAACCGGAGAACGAGGTATTGAATTGTTGGTTTCTTTTTCTGTTAGTGGCCACCCGACCCACTGAATCGGTGATTTCAATTGAACAAGGAATGCTACTAAAGATCTGGGTTTTCAAGATTAATTTTTGTATTTGTTTACTGATTTCAATTATAAGTTGGTTATTTTGCTTCCATAGTTTGTTTTTGTGTTGTATTCTTGTGTACCTGGAAATCTCATTTCATTTATAAAACATTGAATTTTATCAGGACCATAGGGGTAAAAATGATTGAATTGTTGTTGTCCAAACTGAAAACCATGTTACCTGATTCATTTAAGAAAAATTATGACCGTATGAAAATAATGTTTCTTCTCATAGAGATGAAACTTACGAGGGACTTTATATTACACTTTGCACATTCGGGTATTAAACTTCCACGAGAACTGATCAAAACCGACATCGAATGACTTCACGGTGTTGTTATTTATTCCTTTGTATTTGCATTCTTAATCGAGTTTCGCTCTCTCACTATGTAGCAAATATTGTTTAGAGCTATTTGGTGTTAATAATGTAACCTATGCCGTGTTTCCTAATTTGATCTGAAATATCTGGTGTACATTTCAATGACATTCATATAGTTGACCCCATGTGATTCAAACGCTTATTTTCACACGAAAGTTAGATTTCTCATATTTTATTGTAGTTTCTGTTGTGGACTAGTAAACATTAGCAGTAGTTGAGTCTTTGGGTCCGGGACTGGCTCCGAGCTTCTCAAGCTCTATGCTAGAGGCCAAATTATATCTCCATAATTTAGAGAAATTCTGCCATCTCCGATTTTTTAAACAAAACCAGCTGATCATGAGTCATAGACATGCACTTCATTCAATTTGCTTTGGTTTTCTCAACACATTTCATCATGCGACTTTATTTTTCATCATGCGACTTTGTTTTTCCCACAAAATTATACTACTTATACCATATATAACGAAATTATACCTATTGAACCAAATCCAAATCCAAGGTTTTTGCGCCGGCCTGTCCGAGCCTCCACAACTTTCACTACGGCAAGCAAATCCATATTATACCTATTGAACCATCAACCCAAAAATTGGATGACTGTATTTGGTAATGCATGCATGGAGTAAATGAAACTTAATACTAAAATGCCATCAAGTGATGACCTTTCCTCTAATTTTTGATGGGTGCATGGGGAAGTGTAATGAATATTTTCTAATGAAACAAAATTTGTTGTAATTACTTGGATCTATGTAAGTTTTGCCAAAGTGTAATGATTATGAAAGAAGCCATTACAAATATGGAAGTTGATTAAAAACCACTTAGGTGGATGAATGGTCATCAAGAGACATCCTCATTGTTAAAAGCACCTTACAATTGTTTTGGCCCTACAATTATGTAAAGTTTGTTATTCTATTTGGCGTTGCTTCCGGTAGTGCGGTACTATTGGCTAATTAACTTAGTAGATAGATAAAGAGGAATGTAAATTAGGCTGCAATTTTGCTTAGGAAATTCATTTTACTACAGAAAGTGTACAGAAATTAGGCTGATATATGGTTTGAGTTGATCCACGAGCTGAATTGAATCCACTATGTTGCTTATGTTTTTGCAAATGTCTGTTTGTCCTACTTCATTTGCCACTCCAAGTTTGTTCATAGTAGCTCAATGATGTAGGTTTTAGATTTAAGTTACCATATCCTAGTTTCAGTTCGGACTTGCAAATGAACAACCCTATGCTCCAAACAACTCATGTTTTTAGAACTGAGATTTCTAGGATCGTAGTTACAATATATTTTCCAGAGTGTGTTCATACTCGTATGGCGCAGTAAATACATAAAAATCAAACTATTCAAGAAATCGAGGATACAACCCAAAGAAAACTTATCTTCACATACAAGGCAAAATATGATCTTTAATAAAGATAGAAAAAAAAATCAACAAATACAATAATTAAATCTTCAAAATAAAAAATAAAATAAAAAACGAGATGTAGTAGCATTTTATGGTTAAAGAGGCTGTCCATTAAAAAATTCCTTGGGACCCTGTCATCCATCCATAACGAGAAGTTGATTGTGAACAATCCACACCCAAGAGAGAGCACTAGAAGAAGGAGAAGAAAACGGAAAGAACTGGAAAATATGGTAGACATTGAAGTCGAAATTATCATAGTTTTTACTGAGAAAAAATCATTGTGTGGGAAGTTATTGTTGATGGCCATGTATTTGATATTTCTTCTTCCATTTACGGATGATGAACAAAAAATGAGAGTTTCTTTGTTTTGATTTTCGGGGTTATGTTTTGGATTTTTTTTATTTTGCGTGTAAGAGGATAGAGAAGCGGAGAAGAAATAAGGGCAACAATTAAACTTATAAGGTTTAGAGATGTAGCTCCTAGATTAGGGTAAAATTATAGTCGTTGATATGCTTTAGATTGAAAGGTCCACACGTATGACCTAGCTGACAAAAGTTTGATTATAGACGTATGTGATTAGTTTTCTACATACACGCTCTATGTGCGGAGATTAAATTGTTTGGATCGTGGGAAAATTTTAGGCACTAGTACGAAAATGGGCTTAGGTGACAGTTAAAAACTGTCACCAAAATACTTCTGTAACAGTTTTGGAAAAATATTGCACTTTCACCAAAGCCTCTGTTACGAAAGGTCTAGCAGAAACTGTTACAAAATCAAGATATAAGGTAACAGTTTCTGCATAAACCTGTGTTGATGGTGGATTTTAGACAAGAGGTAAAATCGTAAAACCCCTGACCTAGTGTTACCCGCAACACATTAACTAAGAGCATTTAACTCGGTGTAAATAATTAATAGGGGTACTTTTCAAAATATCGGATTAGGGTTTTCAACACGAACCTAATTCCAAAACCAAGCCGCATCTTGCGCACCATGGCAACAATGCCAAACCAAGCCGCATCTACCTCACCATGGCAACCATGCCAAACCAAGCCGCACTCTGCACATCACCATGGCAACCATGCCAAACCAAGCCGCACCTGCGCACCATGGCAACAACGCCAAATTCCAAGCCAAGGCCACTGCACATACGCCGCGACCAAACATAGCGCCCTAGGTTTGCAAGACTTGCAACTAGGTCAACATGGCGCACGTGCCATTAGCACATGCCAACACGTGCATAGCCATATTTCCGAGCCGCTATGCCTTTGGCCCACGACCAACATAGCGCCCTAGGTTTGCAAGACTTAACTAGGTCAACATGGCCGCACGTGCCATTGGCACATGCCAGCACGTGCCGCAAGCCATATTTCTAAGCCGCTATGCCTTTGGCCCACGACCAACACTAGCGCCCTAGGTTTGCAAGACTTGCAACTAGGTCAACATGGCCGCAAATGCCATTGGCATATGCCAAACCGTGCCGCAAAGCCATATTCCAGAGCCATATGCCTTTGGCCCACGCTAAACATAGCGCCCTAGGTTAAGACTTGCAACTAGGTCAACATGGCCTGCGTGCCATTGGCACATGCCAACACGTGCCGCCAGCCATATTTCCGAGCCCATATGCCTTTGGCCCACGCCAAACATAGCCCCCTAGGTTTGCAAGACTTGCAACTAGGTCAACATGGCGCCGTGCCATTGGCAAATGCCAACACGTGCCGCAAGCCATATTTCTAAGCCGCTATGCCTTGGGCCCACGCCAAACATAGCGCCCCTAGGTTTGCAAGACTTGCACCTTCGTCAACATGGCCGCACGCGCCATTGGCACATGCCAACACGTGCCATAAACCATATTTCTAAGCCGCTGCCTTGGGCCCCCGCCAAACATAAGCCCTAGGTTTAAGACTTGCAACTAGAGCAACATGGCCGCACGTGTCATCGTGGCACATGCCAACACGTGCACGCAAGCCATATTTCGAGCCGCTATGCCTTTGGCCCACGCCAAACATAGCGCCCTAGGTTTGCAATACTTACAACTAGGTCAACATGGCCGCACGTGCCGCAAGACATATTTCTAAGCCGCTATGCCTTTGGCCCACGCCAAACATAGCGCCTTAGGTTTGCAAGACTTGCAACTAGGTCAACATGGCGCACGTGCCATTGGCACATGCCAACACGTGCCGCAAGCCATATTTCTAAGCCGCCATGCCTTGGGCCCACGCCAAGCATGCCTGCCCTAGGTTTGCAAGACTTGCAACTAGGTCAACATGGTCGCCGTGCCATTGGCACATGCCAACACGTGCCAAAGCCATATTTCCGAGCCGCTATGCCTTTGGCCCCACATGAAACATAGCGCCCTAGATTTGCGGGACTTGAACTAGGTCAGCATGGCAGCGCGTGCCGCAAGCCATATTTCTAAACCGCTATGCTTTTGGCCCACGCCAAACATAGCGCCCTAGGTTTGCAAGACTGGCAACTAGGTCAACATGGCCGCACACGCCATTGGCACATGCCAAACACACACGCTGGTAGCCTAACTTGCAAACCGTGCAACCTACCACCAAGGCATTCCGCACATGCCATTGGCACATGCCAAACACACCTTAGTTGGTAGCCTAACTTGCAAACCGTGCAACCTACCACCAAGGCATTCCGCACATGCCATTGGCACATGCCAAACACACACGCTGGTAACCTAACTTGCAAACCGTGCACCCTACCACCAAGGCATTCCACACATGCCAAACACACATCTTTGGTAGCCTAACTTGCAAACCGTGTAGCCTACCACCAAGGCATTCCGCACATGCCATTGGCACATACCAAACACACCACGGTAACCTAACTTACAAGCGTGCAACCTACCACCAAGGCATTCCACATGCCATTGGCACATGCCACACGCGCCACTAGCAGGCGCCACTTGCACTCAAGATGCAACCAACACTCGAGACATCGACACAAGGCGGGGATGCTTCTTTAGGGTTTTGGTTTAGCGGTCACGGCATGCGGCGTACACTACGCTCACATTAAGAAAGCGTGAAAAGGAATAAAGCGGTCAAATAAAAAGAGGAAATAATGGTGAAAAACGTTTTCACCCATTAAACCATCGGTTACCACCTCCTCCATTATTTCACCCTTTACTCTCTTCCTTCATGAGGCCGGGGGACGTTTCAATCTCGACTTGTATAAATAGGTCTTACCTATTTCCACCAAATAATAGGTCTCAGATCGGGAGAAATATACTACACTTACACTCTCGGAAAGGCAACTTTGCAAGCTCTCCCAAAAGCTTCTATCTCTTGCAAGCTTCCTAAGCTTTCACTTTTTCGATACAAGTCGAGATACTACTCTCCTCAACACCTTTCTTTGCTTCCCTCCCCAAATCAACCCTTCTCCTCCACTTTGTGATCAGAAGAAACAAATCCAGGAACGGCCATTTCTTGGTTTAAGTAGGACTTGTTTAGCGAATCGATCTCTCGAATCTACAAAGTGCTCACGTGCGACACATTTGTTTAGGGTTTAAATCAATTTCTCACTCACCCACCGAAATTACCGAAATCGGTAGAAACGATTTTCACCCATAAACAATTGGCGACCACGGCGGGAGGATTGATCTATCGACTCAATATCAACTCCAACTCCTCATTTCGTTTTAGACGTCAAATCCCAACATGGTGGAACTCGGATCTGGAGCGGCTTGAGAACATCAACGCAGAACGCATCCTGATGTTGGCGTCTCCCCCATAACATTGTTACTTCACCCGTGACAACCATGACAACATCGAGTGCATTCCCTTAAGTGTAACACGCCTATCACCCGGGGCCGGCCATTGCTTCCTCTAGCGTCTCCCCGCACAACCCTCTAATCACGGCAACGAGAATATCTCTTCGGGTGTCACGCCCCCAGTCACCAGGGCTAGGGCGCCACCGCGACCCCGAATGCTTCTTCCCGACGCATGCGCCTCAGACAACTAAGGCTCAATTACCCGTAGGCAGGACGAGAGATCGGAGGGACCGAGAGAAGTCGCCCTTACGTCACCATCGCCGATTTGATGGAATGACGGGGAGACGCTTGCCCAGAGCCCAGCCAGACATGGTTTCAACACAAAAGGAGGTGCTCACCTTTCTCAAAACCTACAGACGAGGCGACTACCCCATGAGTCGCATCCTCCCGAAGACGCCTAGAAGCATCTCCAACAACCACGGCCCCGGCACCTCGGCGGGGCACGCCTCCACGGATGAAGAAACTGCACTAGAGTCCCGTTGGAGAGAAATCAACCACCAAATTTCGTCCAGAGAAGATTTGGAACAACTCCCTACGTGGCCAGAATCAAGCATGATGAGTTCGATGTACATCATCACCAACCCCTTACTCCGTCTAAATATAGAGAATCCCTCTCCCAAGGGGTACTCTTCCCCTCAATTTACCTGTATGATAGTACGGAATGCGCGCGAACATGTTTCTCGTTTCTGGAATCCTTGGGTGAACATGAATATAATCACGTTCTTCGTTTAAGGGAATTTTCAAAATCACTTACCGGAAGGGCGTATACATGGTACAACAACATCCCACCGAACAGCATTCCCAACTAGAGTAGCATGGTCACCGCGTTTTACAGGAAGTATTTCTTCGTGTCTGAACAAGTTACCTTTTCGGACCTCGGGAGAATGTACCCGGTGGGATAATGAACATCAGAATGATTTCGTCAAAAGGTTGAGTTCAAGCACTTTCATTGTCACGACCCAAACGTGACCGAGCAACAATTGATAAACGCATACATCAATGGTATGGTCCCAATCTACCACGCCCTGCTAGAAAACTGCGTTTCAAACATTCTCCGAACTCCATGAGGCCGCGGACGATCTGCACAACAGCGGCCAGCGATGCCGGAAAGGACTAGGCCAACTCGAATCCGAAGACGCACGTGAAACTCGCGGGAGTAGGCGCCTCATCATCAAACAATTTAATGCCGGCTCATCCTCCGTGAACATAGTGAACGAAAAAGGAAAAAGGAAAGCCGCAACTACGAGCCACCCAGTAGAAATGTGAAGCGCGTATGACGGGCGCCCTCGCAACAAGATCGCCACTAAAACTCTTGTGCGGCATCGTGAGGCGAAGGAAATATCCTTGATTTCCCATTTCCCATCGAGGAGGTGATTGACCTCCAGGCCTCGGGTCCAAGATGATGTCATCGGACCTCCCACCGCCTGAACGTCCACCAACCGAGGCCGAGATGGCAAACCCCAAATACATGTGCCAATGGCATGCGTGGCCGTTAGGGCCGTGGTTTTGCTAGGGAAACCAGCTAGCGAGCATGTTGGCATGTGCCAATGGCATCCATGGCCGTTAGGGCCGTGATTTCGCTAGGGAAACTAGCTAGTGAGCATGTTGGCATGTGCGAATGGCATGCGTGGCCGTTAGGGCCGTGGTTTTGCTTGGGAAACCGCTGCCGAGCATGTTGGCATGTGCCAATGGCATGCATGGCCGCTGACCTAGTTGCATGTTTTGCAAGCCCTAGGGCGCTATGTTTGGCGTGGGCCAAAGTCATAGCGACTTGGAAATATGGCTTATGACACGTTTTGGCATGTGCCAATGGCACATGCAGCCATGTTGACCTAGTTGCAAGTCTTGCAAGCCTATGGGCGCTATGTTTGGCGTGGGCCAAAGGCATAAGCGGCTTGGAATTTAGCGTTGTTGCCATGGTGCGCAGGGTAACGGCTTGTTTTGGCATGGTTGACATGGTGCGCGAGTGCGGCTTGGCTTGGCATGGTTGCCATGGTGCGCGGTATCACGGCTTGTTTTGCATGGTTGCCATGGTGCGCGAGTGCGGCTTGGTTTGGCATGGTTGCCATGGTGCGCGGTGTGATGTCGGCTTGTGTTGGCATGGTTGCCATGGTCGCGTGATATCTGACTTGTTTTAGCATGGTTGCCATGGTGCGCAGAAATGCGGCTTGGTTTGGCATGGTTGCCATGGTGCGATATGCGGCTTGTTTTGGCATGGTTGCCATGGTGCGCGATGTGCGGCTTGTTTTGGCATGATTGCCATGGTGCGCGAGTGCGGCTTGGTTTGGCATGGTTGCCATGGTGCGCGCGGCTTGGTTTGGCATTGTTGCCATGGTCGCAATATCACGGCTTGGTTTGCCATTGTTGCCATGGTCACCTGTGATATCTCTTGACTAGTTTTAGCATTGTTGCCATGGTGCGGCAGTATTGATTGCCATGGTGCGCGATGTGCGGCTTGTTTTGGCATGGTTGCCATGGTGCGCAAAGTGCGGCTTGGTTTGGCATGGTTGCCATGGTGCTTGTCACGTTTTTTGGCATGGTTGCCATGGTGCGCTTATGACGGCTTGTTTTGACATGGTTGCCATGGTGCGCGAGTGCGGCTTGGTTTGGCATGGTTGCCATGGTGCGATATGCGGCTTGTTTTGGCATGGTTGCCATGGTGCCTGAGTGCGGCTTGGTTTGGCATGGTTGCCATGGTGCGCAGTGTGCGGCTTGGTTTGGCATGGTTGCCATGGTGCGCAAAGATGCTGGCTTGGTTTGGCATTGTTGCCATGGTGCGCGATATCGGCTTGGTTTAGCATTGTTGCCATGGTGCGGATGTCTTTGGTTTGGCATTGTTGCCATGGTGCGTGATATGCGACTTGGTTTGGCATTGTTGCCATGGTGCGCAAGAGTGCGGCTTAGTTTTGGAATTAGGGTTACGTGTTGAAAACCCTAATCTGGTATTTTGAAAAAATACCCCTATTAATTATTTACACCGAGTTAAATGCTCTTATTTAATGTGTTGCGGGTAACACTAGGTCATGGGGTTTTACGATTTTACCCCTTGTCTAAAAAACCACCATCAACACTGCGTGTTTTAGAAAAAGTAAGCAACTACACTTTCAGATGAGTTCGGTTACATGTTCTTCACACAAGGTAACCGAACAAGCCCAAATCTACTTAACAAATTCACATTTTTTTGAAAATTTGGTCCAATTCAACCAACATTATCTAAGTTTAGAGCATACACAGGTACCTAATAATCTTCCTCCTGTTTGTGGTTGGTAAAATCCATCATTTTCATCTTGAGATTGGCTTTAGGAAGAATACATTCACCATCTAAGAAATAATTCATCACTTGAATAGTCTAGCTTAGTGAACTAAAAAAAAAAATTATTTTCCTTGTTTTTCTTCTTCATCTTCTCTAACTTTTCTCTCTCAATAATTCTACTTGTTTTTTAAAAATATGATTTTTAATCTCAAATCTTTATTCAAAATCATTTCACTAATCACACTAACTAATATTAACACTAACTAATCATTAACCAAAAATAATCAGAGGGTACTTTAGGTATTATCATAAATATGTAGATAAGGGGTGACCTAGATTTACTTCTAATATCTTACCCAAATAAAAGAATGGTCCCCAAAAAAGGTGGTCCCCAAAAAATGGTTCAAATAAAACACTTGTTCGGGTAGATGTGAAACGAAGAGATGTCCGTATGTTGGCATATGTTGCTCTCCCTGGACTCTGTTTGAAATTTAAAAATTCATTATCTCTAGGTTATGTGGTTTCATCCGACTAGCCTTGTTACAAATACATCATATGGGTTTGTCTATGTAATGAAATTTCAGAACACTAGAGTCATCGGCTTGATAGGTAATGCCTACATTTGTATACTACGCGTAGATGATGAGATTCAATGAAAGTGAGTTCACGGCTTGTGTGCATTTTAATATATCCTCTTTGAACGATCAAAATAATTAAATAACGGTGAATTCAGCACAATGCTATTGCTAATGCGGTTGCCTCCACAAAAGAAGCACTAATGCAACCATATGCCATTTGATGGAATCATTTAGGGACTACTATGTTGCCATTTGGAGTGCGGTGCATAACAACTCTCACCAAACTATTCTATGAAATTTATAAGAAAGGGGCAAGCATAAAAATAATCAGAGTTAAGAATAGAAATCATTTCAAATTCATTTGTCAATTGGAATTTTGAATCCGTGAGAGACGTTTATTTCATTTGGGAAGGGGCATTGAGTATTACATCTCCCCTTTAAATGCCGAGTTCAAGTAGACTCGCTAGTGATTTGAGTTGGTAAGTATGTTCGGTTTACAAAATAATAGGTGGTATTGGTTGTCATACACAAGATGACAAGAAGAATTCACGATTGACATAAACAAAATTTGACATTGCTTGTCCCAGGTTTAGTGTTCCGCTTTCCCCAGAGATCACTGAAACAACTCATGCTTTCATATGTTAGATTTCTAGGGTCGTAGTTATATTAATGTTTTTCAGAGGCTGCTACTACTTGTATTGCGCAGTACATATAAATAAAACTATTCAATACACCAGAATACAACTAAAAAAACAACCCATAGATGCAAACAACAGACTTAAATTAGTCTTAATTATTAACTCAACAACTTGATCTTCACATACAAACTGAAAAACGATCCGAACTTTAATAAAGATTGACAAATAGATTAACAAATACAAAAACTAAATATACAGAACCCAAATATGTAGTAGCATTTTATGGTAAAAGAGGCAGTCCATTAAAAAAATTCCTCGAATAAATTGAGCGTCTCTCACACAAGACCCTGTCATCCATCCATAATCGAAATTGACACTATCAACTAATAGAAGTGAAAAATCCAAACTGAAACCCACAGTAAAAGAATCTAAAAATATGTTGCAACTAACATTGAGAACATCATAGTTTTTTTGAGAGGAGAAATCATTGTGTGGGGAAGTTGTTGTGGATAGACATGTATTTGATGTTCCAAACTTCCATTGATGGATTGATTTTTAGGGTTAGGTTTCGGATTTTTTCCTCTGTGCAGTTAGATGATGGAAGCGGAAAAGAATTGAGGGCAACTATTCTACTTATAAGGTTTTGAGATCTAGCTTTGATTAGGGTTAAATTGTAGTCGTTGATATGTTTTAAATTTAACGGTTCAGACGAATTTCATGTGACCGAAGTTTGACTCGTGGGAAAATTTTAGGGCGCATCTCTAGTAAAATTTATGGCCTCATGTCGAAGGGCATACCTGTAAGATCACATGACAATGATAGCCAACAAACTAGATTAAACTATCGTTCTCACCGATCTAGCTAGCTAGTATCATTCGGAGAGAGTTTTGATAACTCGGCAAGTGGCATTTCGATTTTCAAAAGGTGCTCGGTCACAAAAAAATATCGACGTATGACCAAAATCTGCATATGACAAAATTTCTTATAAATTTTAGCCCATGCAAATTTGTAGACCATGTTGTCATTTTATGTTTCCTACCGTCAACACGTGATTTTTCCTTGGTTGCTATACGACAAACTTTCTAAATGAATCTCAGAACTTGTTGATGGTACGGATAGAAAATTTTGCTCGGATATGAACGTGCATCCGTTTCCGCTCATCGATAAATGGCATCAATTGGCGAGTGCAAATTTTGTCAAGGATGGAGTAGAGACTTATAAGAATATTCCTTGTAATATCTTAAGTTAGATGTTGTTGCGGCGTAACATCCATCCTGTTGCTTGTGAGTTACGAATGAGTAGTCACTTCAGTTATACTGTTTGATTTAAATTGGGTTTGGATTTTGATTTTTATGCAATTCATTGATGCTGGCAAAGAAAAGACACTTGATTAGGATATACTGTAAATCGAATTTCATGTTTAAGTGAATTTAGCAATGTTTTATATAGGTCTTTAAAATAGGTGTATGTTAACGTTTGAGTGCCAATCGCTAAAGATCCACATACCCGCTTCAAACCCCTGTTTCATGCATATTTTAATCAACCTCACAAACTCTGATTCAGTTTACACTTTGTAGAGCTTGATTCTGTCGATGGGGTTCAAATGAGAGTTTAGACTCAATTTCACTTGCATGGTTGTTGACATCGCATATCGGATCCTAGGGACAGACAATAAGCGAGGTTTCATCATTTTCTTAGAAACCTATCTAATTAATCAAGCCAGAAAGAATTCATCAGTTTAAATCGTACAAACTAGCAACATTAATTAAGACAATATAGATATGGATTCCTAGGATTCTTAACGAGATAGATAGATAGATCCTAACGAATCCCCATTGTTTTTTTGTTTGTTTTTGATCTCATCAAGAGGAATATTCATTGAAAAGGTACTTGAGGGTACCTCAACCCAATAAAAACAACGAAACAAAAAGGGAAACCGAAAGGGGATTCGGTCACTTAAAGAAAGATGAAAAGAAACAAAAATACAAATAAACCAAGAAGGTCTTGCGACCTTGCTTCTCAAAATCAAGCTCAATGAGAATGATAGAAATTCGTATCCCACAATGCTATCACCAAATTGGCCGTTAAACCTAGCATTTTAGTGTTAGACTCCGCCCAAAAGAAAGCTTGAATATTGATATCTCTAATCAAACTTGCCAAATTTAGCTTCTTGTTGTTGAAGGTCCTTGCATTTCTTTTTTTCCAAATGCACCACCATATTGCAACCGGTTAAATTGTTCCAAATGCGATTAAGACGCTCATCACCCCAATCATGACTCCAAGCTTTTATAGTTCTTGCGATATTAGAGTTGTAGGTCCAACAAAATATTTCAAAATTCTCTTCGTCGTCCAACAACCGTAAAATAAGTGAGCACTTGTTTCATCTTGCTCCTCACAAAACGACACAACCTATCCACATTCATGCCCCTTCTACTTAACTCATCGGCTGTCATCAATCTTTCATGATATAGAAGCCAAAGGAAGAAGTTTAGCTTGCATGGGTAAGACCGACTCCAAATAGTATCGCTTGGAAAATTTATGTCACCGATTTCCACAAGGGAATTAACTCCATTCTTGACCGTATAAGTATCCGACGAGTATTTTCATCAACTATCCATAATCTAGAATCAAAGGTTCCTTCTTGGATATTCATCGAATCTAGTAACGTGTTTATGGAGGCAACCTCTCTAACGAATCCTCATTGTTAAACGCAGCTTACAAATTTTTGACTCTAAAATTGTAAAGTTGATTCTTTAAATTTGGCGATTTCCAAACAGTTATGTGGATTCTATGTCGATTCTTCAAACCATATAGAAAAGAATTCATCACCTAATTCGAATTCCAATCCAACTCGGAAAACCATAGCTTGGATTCTATGTCGATTCTTCAAACCAACAAGTTATGTGGATTCAATTTAACGGATTATGTGAATTTAATTTTTTTGTTTGTTTAACAGTTATGTGAATTCAATTTTTTTGTTTGTTGGGCAAATTAATAAAATGACCAAATTCACGACCCATATTTAATAAACCGGCCATTTTTTTTAGACCTTTTATAATATGGCCTTTCTGTTATGTTTCATATATGGGCCCACGAAATTGGTCAATGGAGTTGATTTAGTCAATTTGTCATGCTGAAATGACTATCATATCCCCATGAAACCGTCATAGTTAAAGAAACCCGTGGCACCTTTTCTTCTTCTCGGGTCGATGTCTTCTGTTCTTGCCATTACAACCAAAAGCAAACAACAACAATTATGTGGGTAGATTTTTTTCGAGGATTAAAAAATTAAGTTTGTTCTTAGATTTATTTGGAAGATTTAATGGTACAACAAGAGTATTACCGAGTTTGTGGTTAATTACAATAGAGAACAACAGGTTAAGGGGAGAAGAAGAAAGAAAACTTTAAAATCAAATCAATATGGGTCTTCAAAAACAGTTAGTGATTTAAACCCAATGTTTATTTATCTTCATTTTGCTCATATTACATGGTTGATTGTATTAATTTGTTACATAAATTAGAAATTGAGTTTAGGGTTCTTCCAAATTGGGGATTTTTCTTGATTTATGTTTTTATTTTATTTTTTGTGTTTGTGTTTTTGGTTCTGATCTTGATTTTTTTAATGATGATTCGAACTAATTTGGTGTTTGTTCTTTGTTGGTATTGATGATGCTCGAATGATGATAAAAATAGATGGTCTGTTTTTGTTGCAAAGTTAATTTATGATTATCTTTGTTCGGGATTCTCTTCATAGTCTTGTTTTTTTGTCACTAATTGATAAATGGGTTTTGATCAACTCGACAACATGGAAGAATCAACTATCATCATATTGCGTGTTTTAGGGTTTTTGTGTTCATGGTGAAGATGAGATTAAAGGCCTTTGTTAATTTGAAATATTGCTCATGGAAGAACATGATATGTGATTAGGGTTCTAATTTGAAATGTAAATTTATCTTTCTTGATTTCATATTTGTAAACAATCGATTGTTGATTAATAATGAGATTCAAAGACTTAAAATTATTTGATTGCAGTGATTAATGAAGACTAGAATCCATTAAGGAAGAACAAAATATATAATCTTGTATGAGTCATCGAGTCAACTCGAAGACAGTTCATAACTCTAACATGACCTATCGACTCACTAAGGGGTTTAAATGACATTTACTAATTAAGATAACTGCCACCTGTTCACTTGACTAACGTTACCCGTTTTTTGAAAAAAACAGGATGAAAAATGTCAAATTCGGCCATTTTATAGAAAGATTCAAAAAAACGGTCACTTTCTTAAATATACTTCAAAAAGTTGGCTACTTTATTAAAAAGCCCTTGTTTGTTTTATATTCACTAGTAAGGCCACATGTGCGATGCACATGCTTGAATTTGATCTTTTTAATAACACCAAATTTGATAAGAATGAGAAAAAATTTTTATTAAAATAAAATTTAATATTCTTGTTTGTACTCATTACATAGATAATTCAAAGAGCTTTGCAAATATACTAATTTTGCAAAAATCCTATATGTATTTTGAAAGATATCTAAGTTTTAAATTTTTTGATATATTTTTAAAACAATGGCATTCCTGTAAATAAACAAACATTGATTTAATGTACCTTTTTAACCTTCAATACATATGTAGAGTAATAATTGATATTTAAGGTCATATTAGTAATATCAAGGTTACACACCAAGCTATTTTGTCCTTTTATGACCACCCAAAAATACCTCTTTTCTTTATATTAGTAAGATAACTCTGTTAAATTCATCACCTATCCGACTTCATCACCTATTCTTCAATTTAACAGATTTAATATAAAACAAACAAAAAAAATTGAATTCACATAACTGTTGGTTTGAAGAAAATATTGAATTCATCACCTATCCGAATTGAAAACAAACCATATAGAAAAGAATTCATCCTATTATATGATTCTATACAGTTTGTTCATACTATTTAGAGACAAGAATACAAACCATGCATATAGAAAACAAATAGTTAAACTTAAATTAGTCTTACATTATAATTACTCATTAACTTGATTTTTAAGTACAAGCTGAAAGGATCTTCAATTGAAAAAGGAGAACACTAGCTTGAATCAACAAATACAAAAAAATAAATCTTCAAAACCAGATATGCAGTGGCAATTCATGGGAAAAGAGGCTGTCCGTTAAAATTCCTCGCTCAATTGAACACTACCACAGTAGATTATTGTTCTCTCGCATTTGGAGACTCGTCATTGGTGGATCATGAATAAGAAGTTGGCACACTCAACCGATAGCGATAAAAACCTAAAATCCAAAAGGTTAAAAGAAAAGGAGAAACCAAAAATTTGTTAGCATTGACACCAAGAAAAATACGATAGTTTTTTGAGAGGAAAAATCATTGTACGGTTGTTGTTGATGTTTCTGCTTCCATTCATGGATCATGAACACAAAGAACATAAGAATTGTTGATTTTTAGGGTAGGTTTTAGATTATTTTTTATCTCCGCGCCAGCTAGAGATGGAGGCGTACGAGAAGAAAAGAGGGCAACTATTCTACTTATAAGGTTTGAGATGTAGCCCGTACAGATTTAGGGTTAAATTGTAGTCGTTCATCTGTTCTCAAAGATTAAGGCTAAGTTCATGAGATCTATGTCAAGGATACCCAAACCTCCCTAATTTTTGTTAGCACACCATATTTTTTGTTAGGAATCCCCGGGCCTAACTAACCTAGGCTAAGTTCATGAGATCTATGTCAAGGATACCCAAACCTCCCTAATTTTTGTTAGCACACACCATATTTTTGTTAGGAATCCCGGGCCTAACTAACCTCGAAAAACCGGCTTGCAAGGTTAGGATTGCCCGAGGCTTATTAAGCATGGGACCTAGATTGCCCTAGGCGATGTGGTACTATTTAACAATTTTAATTGACAAAATGAGTACACTTGGATCGTGGTTTATACTCCTAAAGATAATTACGCAATTTCTTCTCAACTCTTTTTTATGGCATTCTACTATTATTGTACGGCATATGGCGGATTTTTAGTTACTCCCAGTGTGATTGCTGAGCCATTTTGTAGCTGTCTTGTTGGCTATACATATAGAGGACAAATTGGAAACTACTCACGTGTGATTGATGACTGATGAGCCATTTTGTACTAATCTTACATAATGGTCATTAACCATTGTTACACAATGGTCATTAACTAATTGTTACATAATGGTCATTTGGAAACTACTACCATTGGCTATACATATCTTGTTGGCTATACATATGCGCTATAAAAACAGACTATTTGTAGAGAATGTTAGCTATTAATCTTAGGCAATTAGCTAATAAGATTTGAAACGACACAAACTTAAAAGAATCTGAATTTCAGTATAAATTTCAACATAAAAGATAAATACAACAGCTTCATTATCAGAATATAAACAGGAGCCAGAGCAGATGAACAAGCCTGGCTATGTTGTTGGCTCAACTAAAATATTTGGGCACGAAATAGATGCATCGTCTTTAGAACTAGAACTCGTTGTGTCCAGCTGCTGTAACTATAGTCGCCGTAGGAATTCATTAAACTTTGGTATTTTTTAAACAACCCCTTACTGCCAGAGACAGAAAGAGAGAACAGTATGAGAAAATTGATTCCTGCAGGTTGAAGTTAAGGTTTTTAGTTCAGTACTTGGAGTCAGCGATGGATTTCAGAAATTCGATACAGATGTTAATTTCTTTTCTCAATATTATTTTGCATTTCTAACTCAGAATCATCCATATGATAAAGGAGTAAAATAGAATATGAATTTCATTGATAATTTCAAGATAAAAAGTTGAATAAAACATCAATTACTGCATTATCTCAGTATATACAAGCAGATCAACAAGAAGAATCGTAGTCCTTTATAATGATTCAGAGTGGGCTTCTCTCCTCTTTGTAATGAAAATATCTTCATTGTGAAAAGAAGGGACTTCAAAAAAGTGGAGGCAGCTATGAGAGGATAACTCATTATGACATAAATCAAAGATGATTGTTCTTGTGTATGTGAGAATGATTCCCTAATTTGACAGTTTCAAGTTTGACAGTTTCAAATTTTTGTTTCCCTTATTCTCCGTGTTCTCTTGAAGTTTATCCTTTACCTTCTTTGCTGCAGTGCAAAAGTTTCTTGAATTTTATCCTTTTATTCCTCAATTACATATACTATTCATCAGCATTCTGATATCCCAGATGATCTACAAGAGGTATTGATGAAACTCCTTCAATAGTGGCTGGTACCTGAGAGGATAAGTCATTATGCCGGTTGATGTTGCCTATGTGAGGATTCCTGTATAAATCATAATCCTAATTTCCATAATCATCATTTTTAAGACTAGAGTAAAAGAGAATTTTAATCAGAAAAAATGAGTTTTGGGTTATGATTGAAGAAGAAGAAGAAGACTGGATAGATTTGAGAGTAAGGAGAGAATGCAAGCTTCACAAAAAAGTGAAAGAAGAAATCCAAATGTTAAGGATGTTTATATATGACTCCGTCGATAAAACCCTAAGTCCACACGAACTGGGCCAAGATCTAAACCTACACCCGTTCGGCCCAATATTAGCTACTAGCTTGTCGCTGTGTTTTCGTTTTGTCTTGGTGGATTTATGTAGATGACGATTTCAGACGAGAGCATATGGCATTTGATGGGTTGGATTACGTTGCCTATGATATAACCATGCATGACAATTCCCATCAACTACTAATGTAACCAAATTAAGCTATTTCTAACAGAACTATCCGTAGCCCCAATCTGGACCAGTTTCTAAACAAAGAGAACGAATATTTCGGAGAGACATGCGTTTCCCATTTCTTGCTCCATTTTGGCTTACAAAGACAAGATGGACATGGTAAAATGTAATTTTTTTTATTTATTGTACCACAGAGGATTGCTAATGAATGTGATGGGGGATTTCTCGGGACTTCAAACATTTAATTTGAACTTGTTTAAGTTAGATCTAGTTAAAGGAGCTGAACGAAATTGAGTTGAATTCAGGCCTAGGTAGGAGGATTCATGGACAGCTACCGGCGAGCGTGCTAGAGACAGTACTCTTTCACAGTTTGGAAACCTCCTAGGCAAATAAAAAGCTGGCCATTGCAAAGTCATGACCATCCACAGAAATATGCCGCAAACCGGTGCTGCACAAACCAAGGATGAATTTTTTTCTCCACTGGTGAAAAGAAAAGATTAAATTTTTGGTACTCTTTGTCATATTAATTACCCGCACCAAACAATTATGAAATCTCCATTTACATTACCCACACCATTTATCAATTCATCATGTCTCTCATACAAAAATATAAGCACAAACCCTACAGTGGAATGTTGTTGACTATGTGTCCTTGATTTAGTAATTCTATTGGTGCAAAACGGAAATTACTATCATTGCAGCTGATAGGAATTTGAAACGATGCATAATCGATCCACTAAGACTGATCCTTCCATTGATACAAACATTTGTACGAATAAAATCTAAATGATTTATGAAAGACTTTGAAAATTTTAACATTATAACAGGTCTGGATCATGACTTGGATTATCATAAACTTCACCGCTTCAGACCTGTCTCTCTTATTGTCTGTGCTCTTGAAGTTCATTTTAAGTGTAGTATTTTGAGGTGCAGTTGGGTAGAATTTTATTCCTTGAATGAAATCTTCTGAAGCATCTCGTCATATAATCTCTTCTTATCACCCCTTCATCACTGTGAGCAAATGTCTTCCGACATCAGAGTCATCTAAGAACAGCTGTGAGAGGAAAAGTCATTATGACATTAAACAAAATGAGTTTTGATTGAAGTATGAGGAGACTGCAAGCAGCTTAAAGTAGTAGGGAATGAGGCAGCCTCTCCATCAGCTGAAAGGAGTTTTATATATGATTCCGTATTAAACCCTAGGTCACTAACTCCTAATCTGGGCCAAGATCTAAACCTGAGCCCATTATTTTTTTTTTATTTTTTATTTTTTATTTTTGTGATAGATAAAAAGAAGAACATGGTGTTAAACATGAACCTGCTAATTAAAGAGTGAATTTTGAAGATACGGTTTGGTGTAGAGATCTGACGGATGCATCTAAAGAGCACCCAGGATTCTTCAATGTCAATGTTATACGGCATTGTATTACTCACTATACGGCATTATATGGATCATTAGTTACACCGGTGTGATTGATGAGCCGTTTTGTAGCTGTCATGTTCGCTAAACATTCAGAGGACAAACAAGCTATTCATTTGGTTTTAATCATTGATTACCATCAGCTGGTGGGATAATTATGTGGATATCTTACGCATTTTGGATGCCTCAGGACACCCCTAACCAACTACCTAGTCATTAAGAATCCGGAGAAGCCCCTAATTCCTAAAATAGCTTTCTTAATTATTTAATAAATCTAGGACATTAAGGTAAACATTGGTGCTACCTAAATTTGAAAGGCGAAAGATATCGCGTAATATTTATCTCTCGAAAATTCTTGCAGTTAGCCAAGGGACCTAGCAAAGTTGAGTCCAGGTGCAGTGATTTTGCTTTGAGTCCAGGTGCCGTGATTTTGCTAATGTTCTTACTTTCACAACGAGAGCAAACGGTGTTAAACCTGAACTTGCACATTATCAGTTTCCCAGGCTCTCTGATATGCAAGATATCATGGATTTCACTAGATAAACATATGGCTTTTTGTCCTAAAATTGTAGGATGCTTATTTCCTTTTGTGGGCATTATATGGGACTAGTTGTTGATCCGGGTGGCATGGACTGTCATATTGAGTACAGGAGTAAAACTTGATTTGGGTGTAGATTGTGGAAAACGACTTGGCATCGATATTTAAATTGATCAAATGGAAGTTTCTATAGCTGGTGTTCTTCATATCTTAGTATGTTTATCCAAGCATTGTCAAAACCATCATATAGTGCATGGGAGACATGCGAAAGCCAAATTACTCCAGAGAAAGAGCATCCAAAAAAAAAACCAAATCAGTGATGGATGGAGAGGCCCGATAGAGACTTTACCAAACAAGTTTCGTCAAAACCACCATATAGTGCATGGGAGACATGCGAAAGCCAAATTACTCCAGAGAAAGGGAATCCAAAAAAAAAAACAACGAATCAGTGATGGATGGAGAGGCCCGAGAGAGAGACTTTACCAAACAAGTTTCGACCAATTGGTGCTCCAGCTTCTCT
>JAJJWW010008241.1:0-25234 GCA_023531295.1 Papaver armeniacum | reverse complement strand
TTTAATATCCCATCCAGAACCCGTTTCGACAGTAGTTCCAGCATATGTCCCCACAGTGATACATATTGATATTTGTACTTTGGCGACTATTATTATAGAGGCGGAATTCGAATAATAATAGACGAAAACTAGAAAAAAGAACACACTAGAAACAGTTGAAGAAATATATCTTCTCTAGATTATGAACAAGAAAACTACTACAATTCTCTCTTTGTTACGCTCACAATCTCTCTAAACAATTGCATCAACCTTAAACTGTTTTACTAAGCGTACACAAGTATTGTCGTAAGCTTTCTCTAGGTTTTTTTGTGCCTAGTATATGTAGGTGTGTCAATAACAAGAACACACTAACTAGATGTGTTTAGTTATGAGCTAAACTTGGTTTGTTTTCCCAAACCTTTTTGGAATCTATTTCCTTTTGTAGGACTAATTCCCTTTCTAGGTTTATTACCTAAACTAAGAATACTGCTCAAAATAATACTCCTTCCTAAACTAGGAATTTATCCTAAACAAGGAATCCTTTCTAATATAGGACTATATCCTCAATTCGTCTTGAGGATCACTAGTTCCTAGGGAAAGGAAGATACACATGTATCACACAGCTTCTCCAACGACTCAACATATGCTTCCACCACCTCCCCATCTGCCTTGACATCATCCTCAGCGATCGCTCCGACTTCCCCAACAACATTTATGACATCCACTTCAGAAGTTGCTTCAGTCTCGCAAAACACAGCCTCTTCAGAATGCTCCGGTTCGTCCACCTCAGAATCGAGGATTACAATACTGTTATGGACAGGATAATCAAACTGGCTCTTGTCTAGAATTTTCTTAGACTCAGTCTTTCGCCATTTCAATCGAGAAGCGAATCGTTCAGCCTTGGCAATGGTTTGTGGAAAAACTCCATCACGTGGGGATTTCCCAACGCGTTGGGATGCTTCATCATGTCTCCATTTTTCCTCCATGTTCATCGAAGCCATGAAAGCCTGGACACGCACCCGCATGATGCGTAATTCGGTGGGGGACATGGCTTGTATAATCCCTCCAGCCTCACGGAACAAAAAATCGAGTTTGTCTAATACCTCCTCATGCGAAGAAAACTTGGGTTTTTTGACTTCAAAGCTTTTCTCCAAAGAATCAGAGGTACGGTTATCATCGGAAGATCCCATTATATGCTAAAAAAAAAAATCTTTGCACTATGTCTGCATCGGCAATCTAAATAACGAAGAAGACAAAATGGAGAACTAGGAGAAGAGACACGAGACAAGACAGTGAGGAGGACGGACGCAATTCTATAGTGATATATACGAATGGAAGGTTCAAGATCGCCTCTTATATTGGGCGAGGTTGATGAATCCCGAGAAAGAAAATCCTTTACAAATTTGGTATTAACGCTTCCGAACGCGGAATACCAGTGGGATTAGATACTTGTATATACGGGATAATTAGGGTTTGGCGTCCGCCCGCGCCAGCCCATCCACCGCCACTCTATGACCAAATTAGCACCATCTCCGCACATCCCGTGATTTAGCCAGACTCACGCGAACCAAGTTGCAATGCCATCTATGACGATCGAAGCCAAGATTGAAACGTCATCTCGCTGTGGTTGCAACTCCTTGGTTGTTCCATGAACCAAATCCATTGGCGCCTTCTTTGCCACTATGTATTTGGGCCAACCAATAATGTTATCATTGTCGTCCCATGAATAAGGTAGCAACGTCAGCATTAGCGGTTCATGAAAGAGGTTGCAGCGCCAAGACTGGCACTACATGGCTAAGCCAGAAGTATGTCAAGCAGCCAATACGAGGATCACGGATTCCTCATGCTTTCCATCAAATGTTAGTTGAATTTCCATTGCAATCTCTTCAGGTCTTGCCCTTTGGATTTTGCTCTTGTCTGTCACCATCTCATGCTTACCCCGCAACAATGCCACTATTACGTGCTAAGCAGGGGACTTAATGTTGATGGTGGTTTTTAGCTTAGGGTTAAAATTGTAAAACCTTGCATCTGATGTGATGTCACTCTGTAAGGAAACTGAGCCATGAGTGTTAACCTCTCTATTGGCATATTTATTGAGTCGTTAAATATATTTACATGAAATTTATCCAGACTGGCGCATGTAGCAACCATCCCAGATATTCTGTAAATTTCGGCGCCTTGCCCATATTCACTTAATATAAGTTTCTTTGAATAATTTATATGTTATGTTCCCTACCAACCCTTAAGGTTGGTTTGGCATGACAATTTGTGTTCACTCACAGCAGAGTAGTACGAATTTTCAAATATCAAGGATAAGGTCTTCGCATAAGGTATTCTGCTCTCTGGTAATGAACTTAAAAGAACTCTGTGTCAACACATAGAATCCAATCAATTACCTTGACGAACTTGCAAAAGTTAGGGTTTTGCGCCTCGCACAGTGTATCAGACCCTGCTTGTCGAAATTTAAGCCTAGGCAAACTAGGTAATTAATCCTCCATGGATTAGTAGACGCAAAATCTTGCCCAGAATCAGAAAACAAGGAGCCACAGGATAGGAACAACAGAAAAGGAGGTGTGGCCATGCGCGACGCATTTCCCTATGGCCACGCACCATCCTAAAACCGCCTATTTCCTCGACAATTCAGGACACCTTAAACTCTCCACGCGCACATAAGTTGTGGCTGGGCCCATGCTTGCTGGGCCCTTTTCTATCGACCAATCAAGTCGCTCTAAAGCCGCCACACTCACACCAGAAGTGTAGCCACGCCCATGCTTGGCTAGCCCACCGACCAATTAGGTCACTTTAAATACGCCACGAGTAATAGAGGTGCGACCGCGCCTCATGTTTGGCCGACCCATTTTCTTGACCAATCAAGTCACTCTAAACTCGCCACCATATATTAAAGGCCAAACACACCCTGCCGCGCCACCATACTAACCGGCAAACCAAACGCGCCTGCCACAACAACATATTAATCGGCATGCCAACATGCCACTATGCCGCAGTAACGTGCCAACATGCCACTCTGTCGTAGTAACGTGCCAACATGCCACTCTGCCGCAGTAACATGCCACGAGCCACTTTAGCCTTGGCCATGCCTCCAAGCCTTAACTTTGGCCACGACGCCAAAACCTATCCTTGGCCACGCCGCCAAGCTCTAACTTTGGCCACGACACCAAATCCTAGCCTTGGCCATGCCGCCAAGCCCTAACTTTGGCCATGGCGCCAAAACCTAGTCTTGTCCACGCCGCAAGCTCTAACTTTGGCCACGACGCCAAATCCTAGCCTTGGCCACGCCTCCAAGATACGACTTTGGCCACGACGCCAAATCCTAGCCTTGGCCACGCCGCCAAGCCTTAAATTTGGCAACGACGCCAAATTCTAGCCTTGGCCATGCAACCAAGCCTTAACTTTGGCCACGACGCCAAATCCTAGCCTTGGCCACGCCGCCAAGCCCTAAGTTTGTCCACGACGCCAAATTCTAGCCTTGTCCATGCCGCCAAGCCCTAACTTTTGCCATGACGCCAAATCCTAGCCTTGGCCACACCGCCAAGCCCTAACTTTGGCCACGACGCCAAATCCTAGCCTTGGCCACCCCGCTAAGCCCTAACTTTGGCCACGACGCCAAATCCTAGCCTTGGCCATGCCACCAAGCCACTCGACTTTGTCCACGGAGTCAAGTCCTAGCTTTGGCCATGCCACAACGCCACCATGCGCATGCCATGCCTCACGCACTAATTAGGGTTTCGACATGCCAAACCCTAATTTGGGCAAAATTGCTACGCCAACCAAGCCAAATAATGTTTCCCAGTGTAAGGATCGATGTGGCAACATGGCCAATGTTGCCAGAGCCATATTTAAGTCTAACACCAATATGCCAAAACAGTTCCCCTTGCAGCTACGCCGCTAGCATGCCGATATGCCATGGCTATGCCAGTGCCACTATGCTAATGGTGCCACTTTGCTACACAACAAAGATATGTCCATAATCATGACTACCCTTCCTCATGAGATGCAATCTCGGCCATCCAAGTTCGCCACCTGAACCGCGGACTTGCGGCAAGTTCCGGAGCAACTACCGCTAGTGGCCATGGCTACGCCAGCGCCACTTACACCAATCGTGCCACCGGCATGCACGAGGTATGCCGGTCATGTTGCAATGCCACCGGCGTACACCAAAAACGCCATTGTGACATTACCAAGCGCCAACGAAGGTAGCCATAATCAATGGTTACCCTTCTTCATGAGATGCAATCTCGGCCATTCAAGTTCGCCACCAAACTGACGAACTTGTGGAAAGTTTTAAGTAGTAGGAAAAGGAAAAGCCTAATAGCATCACATGCTATTTTCCTATGGCAAGTCTCTTAATTTTGACTTGCCACACATAGAAACTTGCTACACGTTTTCCACGAAAACACTCGAGACATCAAACATGTCACAAAACGGGGGGATACTCATCGGGGATTGGTCTCAAGGCGGTTTACAGCGTGCGGCGTACAATACGCCCGTTATAAGAAAGTTTCATGAAGTGGGACAATTAGTGGTGATGAAATTAACGGTGTAAACTAATTAACTTCCTTCATCATGAAGGCATAATGCCCGACGGTTACGTGTTACTCTATTCTTCCACCACTCAATCGTTTCCATTTCCTACGAGACCATGGTATGCTTTTCAATATGACTTGTATAAATAGGTTACACCTATTTACCACAAAACAACAAGTTTTGGTCAGCAACAACACAATATATAAAAATCACCTTGTAGCTTTCCATCCTGCTAGCCAGTTCTACTTTCAGATACAAGTCATAAACAACCACACCATCAGAATCATCGATTCTGGTCTCAACAGTCTCTTCGCTTCCTCCCTAAGACCAACCCTTCTCCTTCATTTTGTGACCGAAGCAAGCCTGGAATGGCCATTTCTTGGTTTAGTCCAATTGTACAGTTGATCTCTCGAATCAAAAGTACTCCGTGCGGTGCATTGTTTAGGATTTAGATTCGCTTTCTCATCCACACACCAAAATTACCAAAATCCGCAAAAACGGTTTTCACCCATAAACAAACTGGAAAATACTACCAAAAAAAATAGACAGGACGTATCAATTTACACTTTTATTCTCACACTATCCCATGTCTTGGATGTCGTTTTTTTAGTAAAACCTAGAGCTAAAACTAAATAGTGACAAATGCGAATTTAATATTTTTGATATTTTCCTCTTAGAAAGCTCTATATACCTAGAAAAATGAATGCTTTCCTGGATTACCAATCCCACACTATCTAACAATCATAAATTCAAATGCGGAAAATCTATTGAGTTTCAACGATTGATTTTCAAAGTGGTAAACTGTGGTTTTATACATCTCGTAATGTGCTATATTTTGGTGATTATATAGATCTTTCTAAGAGGAACATATCCTCGAAATATTAGTTTCAAATCCACTAACGATTTGGTTTTATTCAAAAAAGTGAAATCCAATATGTGAGGTGGTGCATGTGAAAATAAAAGTGTGAGTGGATAGTTTTCTCATTGTGTACTACACTTACGGGGAAAAAAACAATCCATTTCGTGACATATAATCTTACCATCTATTGAATCGAAGATGTTCACTTTAAGAGGCTGTGAAACCCAATTACCACCTTGTTTATTTAATGTTTGATTCATGATCTGGATCTGACTCCTGTTTAACCTCGAGTTGAATCATATATTGTTAGATCATTTGTTGTTGTTTTTTATTATTATTTTTATTTCTGTTTACTTTGATTATGAGATAATTGAGAGTTACATACAACTTTGTACTCCTTGGTCACATAACCGCCTAAATTTTAAATTTTCTAAAACCCTAATTAAGAATTTTTTATCCAAATATATTAAGTTATATCTATATAATCCAAATATAATAAGTTATATCTATAAGAGGAGTCAGTTGAGCCAAAAAAAAAAAAAAAAAAAAAAAAACACCTCACAAGTTTATTAGGTTGTTAACCATGAAACAGGTTGAATGTTTTGGAGTTTGGGTTATATAGATTTTATTGCAACACTTGAGACTGACTAGATGTTTGGCAGTAGTAAACAAAATGCAATGAATACCTTTGGAAGCCATTGTTGTTTCGTAACCTAAGCATCTTGAATCTCCGATAACAAATCCGAATGAAGTTAAAGAATTCGAAAACAAATCTTTCCCTCGTGACATAGAGAGACCACCACGATATGACATAGGCGGTGAATGATTAAAAAGTTGTACATGTTGGGTATTTATGGTACAAGGCAATGACTAAATGCAACCCACATTTAATTTAAATACAACCCTTTTTCTAAAATGAAAATATTGTAAACCCAAATGAGAGGTGATAACCAAAACCCACGATAACTTTATCTTCTTATATTTTTTTTTTCATTTCTTCACTTGATACGGATGGTTATTGGTTCCAGTTGAATAGGAATAGGCCATAGACTCCATGATGAACACTGGCGGGGGTTTTTATTCACACCATAATTATTTGTTTGATTTAGATTATACCTTTCTCCATTTAGGATTACTTCTTAATTTTTACCTATTGTTGTAAGATTTTTTTGCATTGCTCTGTCCAATCAAGAATCTTTTTTTATATGTTTTTTTATCAAGGGGATCTAATCAAATTCAAAGTTTTAAAACAATGAAACAATCAAGATCAATGACTTCGGGCTTTTATTGTAGATTTAATTCTTTTTTTCCATTGATGAAGATTATTTATCATGGTGATCACCATTACCATGAGTAAAAATACATGAAACAGAGGTGATCACCATTACCATGAGTAAAAAACCATGAATAAATCAAAACTTAGATAGGATAGAGGGATTGGTTTATAGAGAGAAAGAAACATGGTGAAGTTTTGTAAAGAGAGGGGAAGAAGCAAACAAAAGAGACGATGAAGTTGAGTTTGTCAATCCGTTGAAGTGGAGTTTTTGTTACCCACGTTATTTGGGTTTTCAATATTTTAATCAGGTTGCATTTAACCAAAATATGGGTTGTATTTAGTCACCGCCTAGTACAATACTAAGAAAAATAATGAATGTAGAGAAGAAAAACATATCAAGGGCTCGTCTTTGTAGGGTGAGATTTGGGAGGAAAGTGCACTGGAAGGGAGATACCGGAACTACGTAGTATTGCAGTTTGATATATTTTGTATTTCATGGAGTCTCTCTCAGCAAAAACATCTTTATTATGCAGCTTAAAACATTTGTAGAACATTATCATGTAATGAAATGGAATCGAAGTTTATTCTCTAAAGTTGTTCATATTCATATTTTAGCTTAATTTCATTGTTTATTCATATAACAGTTGCAAACAAAACCACATGTGTTAAGACATTAGAGTAATTTAGATACACTTTCTATTATATATATATAGTATAAGGAAAAGGGAAAATTTGAATAGACCGACATTTTGCCTGCTGCAGCTGGTGTCCACCCTTGTGGCATAAAGTTGATATCTATGAAATTGTAACACCAACGAAGACGTTTTCCAGTGCTTTGACTAGTAGACGAGTGATCTACAGGTTATAGGTTCGAAACTTTTCTTTAGTTTTCAGCACCTAAGGCTAGGATTAGCCAGGAAGTAGGGTATTGAAATATTTTGTTGAAGAAAGTCGGTTGCACTCTCTGAGTGTAGAGTTCATCTGAATATATCTTATCCTTGCGTATACTCTTCCTATCTTATTTATAACAGTAGTATCATCCTATGGCTATTAACCAGTTACTTCACCATGACTGGTGTTTCGACGATTAAAGAAGTTGATATGACTACTAAAGAACTGACTCAGTTAATCAAAACTTTATCTACAAATGTAGCTCGTGATTCTACAGAATGTACTTAAGATGCTATCAAATAAGACGAAATGATGGCGACCTTAGTGTCCATATCTCAAGACAATTGTACCAAGTTTGATATTCTTATTGAGATTTTATCTGGATCTCCTCCTATTCAACCTACTACACCACTATCTGGGCACCAATCTCACTCTTAATCCTTCTTTCAAACTGGTAACACTTCAAACAATAGTTTTAAAACACCAATGTTGGATTTTCTAAAGAACATACAAACTATGATAGATATCTTGAAGGAATCTCTCCATAATCCATGAAAAAAAACAAAAGATAACTAAAATAGTAAGTTCACATCAATTGGTTTGAGCAATTGAGCTAATAAACAATTTATTGAGATCAGTTGGTGCACACTCAACCATATCATTAACACTAAATGAACAAAAGCTTTATCGAAAGATAATACATACGAGTTAAGAAAAAAAAAACTTATCTAGGCTACTAGATAGCAGCAAACAACCTTGAGTAACAAGGTTTCATCAAAGCTACTTCTACTTGATGACTCCAAAGCGGTTTCCGAGAACTTGGAATTGCGGATGCAAAGATCAAAAACATCCATAATAACCCTCGACAAGTTAGTTAATCACTTTCAAAACACTTAAAAATATGTTGATGGCATTCCAATGCTACATCAACCGTAAAGGAAAAAGAAAACCAATTGTTGTTAATGGAACTCACCATTAACCATTTAATGAGCATAGCCATTAGGCTCATATAATAAACGATTACAATAATAAACATTAGTCTAGAAATCGATTCTAACTTCTCTAACTTCAGTTGGACTGACCTAATTTAGTTCAGCCCATTGATTAATACGTTCTAGCTGACTTCACCTAATCTAACTTGGTTAACACGGTCTAATATGTTTGTTTTAGGATAAAATGTGTATTTAAAAGGTCGAGTGTGTAATATGATGATCTTTTGGAAATAGATAATCCAATTGTATCAATATTTAATTATTTTTTTAAAACGTCTAACCTAAAATGCATACAAGGATTCATAAGTATTATGTGAAAGTCAATAAAGTATAAAGGCCGGAAAAAAAAAAAAAACAAATCCACACGTAAACCTTAGAAACAATCAACTTTATTCAACAAAGTGAACCTAAAAAAGGGTTTGCAGTGCAACTACGAACATGTTCAAAAGATTAAGCAAAAAATTACTACTTATGAAGAAAAAAGAAGACTTTCTTATTTGTTCTTGTTCTTTATTCATTTTCGTTCTTATTTTAGTTTCGTTGTTCTTTCTTTTTTCCTTTTCTAAAGATATTTTTGTTGTTTGCTGTTTGTTTTCAGATAAAATATTTGTTCGAAAGCTTGATCTTATAATATGTTGATCTTTCGAAATCAGCTAACCCAATTGTGTCAAAATTTAAAGAAATTAAACGTCTAATTTTAGAATGCACATACACATGCGACAAGTTTTAGGTGGTTTAAATATGAATATTGTACTATTTGTGGGAAGTTATCGTCGTCCAACTAATCGTGGTCCACTTTTTTGTATTTTATTTCTCCCGAAATTCCTTTGTTCACCTTGTCTCTTCTTCGCACTCAACCTTTATATATATATATATATTATTTTAAATACAACCCGATTATATATTAAAATACAAAACTTACATAGAAATCACTAATTACCAGAAATAGAGTTAGGTGGATGCACTGATCTATCCACTCCCGATTTACATTATTTTCCTAATTAGCTTAGCTAAGGTATCAACTTACAAAAATTTCTATTTAAAGTTTCAAAGCCTCAAATTTATTCCAGTTGGTAGAAGAGGTTTTTCATTAACAGCTTGTGTGGGAGATAGATTATCTGACACGAAAATAATTAATATAATCCAGATGATGATGAGTATAACCCAATCAAAGGCCTGGCCTTTGCTTCTGCATTGCCCTCAACCTTGACATCTAAATTGAATCTCATACTCCTTTCACATCCTAGTAAAAATCAAATATTAGACCTCAATCTTGGTCATGCTTACTGACCATACTTTTTTTTTTCTCGAATGGAAATGACAAATATACTAATAAGCTAATTAAGCTCTTATAGGGAGAATATTTGTTCAAATGCAGTTTATAACGAAATTCGTATATTTGTTTTAATGCTTCTTTCCTTTGATCATTTAATATGTTTCCTAGCATATTTAGCAATCTTTCAAACTTGTTAATTGTTTCTATGTACATGCACAATTTTTTTTTTCAAAAGCAAAAAATATATTAAAATCTTTCACCATTTCACGAGCTTAAGCTTGCCTGATTTCCCTATAAATTCCGCGTGACTCCCATACTATCGTAATTAGCAACCACTTGTTTGTCATTCTTCCTCTTTCCCATTATTCAACTAAATGCAAAGCTAGTGCTTCTGCCACATCTGACCCTGAGGTATATATTCCGAATCCAATACGAAATCATCAACTATCCCATTCTTAAAATGCAAATCACCTTTACTATCCCATTAATCCGGCCCTAAGTAGAAAACACATGTGATGAAGAAATACAAAAATTCTGGGAGAAATTTTGGAAAAAATAGACTACTACAAAGAGTCAATATTCATATGGAAGTGTATTAATAATGCTTTTCCTGTGAGACAGATCCTAAGTTGTTATATGCTTGACATAGACAACCAATGTATTTTCTGTAACAATAGTATTGAATCGTCACATCACCTGTTTTTTTAGTGTTGGTTCGAAAAACAATATGGAATCTACCTCCCTTTTCTAGTGGAGTGACTTCCAATACAACAAACATTGCTTTTAATGATCATTACAATATGTGGGTTGCAAGGAATGAAAATATAACAGAAATATGTGCAATTAAATGTTGGTTTATTTGGAAAGAACGATGTACTAGAATATTTGAGGAAAAATCATCTTCATTTATGCAAATCTTTATTTCTATTCAGAGATATCTGCAATTTTGGTGCAAACATTTGAACAATGATTTAATTTGAAATGTGGTTGTAAGAAACAATAGGCCTTTGATAACATCTGGTTCTACTTGGAAAGCACCAGATTTGAATTGTTATAAACTGAATTTTGATGCTGCTTGGATATCTCCTATTTTGTAGCTGACTTTGGTCTAATTCTTAGAAATAATAGAGGAGAAGAAACAAGAGCTAAGTCTGGAATATTCAACGCTTCAACTCCAGAAAAAGCGGAAGCTTTAGCTCTGCTACAAGAGGCTAAATGGGTTAGAGATGAAGGAATACATAATTTCTGGATTGAAGGAGACTGTGAGAGGATAATTGGGTTCATTGAAGGGAAGGATTCCATGATGTGTTGGCAAAATCAAGGAATAGTAAAGGAGGCAGTGAAGATTCTAAAAGATTGTAACAAGTTTTTGGGTTTAAGTCCGTCCGTAGATCTGGAAACAAAGTAGCAGCCATAGGATGCAAGGAAATCATCTCTTTTCAACTCTTGGAGGGAGGAGATGCCCAACTTTCTAAGTCAGGTTATGTTGTTAGATAAAATTAGTAGTAGTAAGAGCAATGAAAGTAGCATACTTACCGCAGTAGATAATACAGACTTGGGTCTATTGTCTGATGATCATACTAGGGAATCTCTTCCTCTATGATAGTATATGACAACACCCCTGTACTTTGATGTTCTATTTATTTTTTCTTTTCTTTCTTTTCGGTCATGTCCAGTTTGTATTCGGTTTGGCTTGGTAATATATTTCACCTTTACTCGCAAAAATAAATAAATAAAAATACTTCACCAATTCCGTACTTCCTAGTTTCTTTGGAAAAAAAAACATCAATGTGACAAATTCCAATAAAAATTGACTTAGTCCATTACCATCAATTCCAACAAGATTGTTGTGAGGACACCAAATTACAAGAGAATATACCAAATCCATACAAGTTATACTATTATAGTCACATGTTTTAATGAATTGGTATATTTTGTTCAGTTTGGTACCCCTAGGGCAATCTTGATCATTGGTGTTGCTACTACTTACTAATATGATGTTTGGTAATCCTAGAGAAGTTTTAGTTTATGACTTCTACAAAGACAAGAAATTGATTTAGCGATATTATTATGAAGCCACCACCTTAAGCAAAAAAATAAATAATAATAATAAAAAAAATAGAACTTTTTCATAAAGCATGTGGCTTCCGCTTTTGATATCCAAACACGCTACAAAGTTAAACTTTAACAACTATATTTTCTTAATATTTTAAAAGTAGGAAATACCATATGGTCCTAGGAATAATATATTAGATAGAGTCTAGTCCAATTGACCTAGTCAATTGTCTGTTTGGTCCTTTTTGGAATTATAAATTATAGTTTGGTCCTAAATATTATAGTTTGGTCCTAGGGTTTTGTACACCCACACAGAATATTATTTTTGTGTTACCAAAACACCCATGCACGTGCTCAATTTATTGTTCGGTCCTAAACTTTATTATTTGGTCCTTTTACCGACATATATAAACAGGAAACAAATTTATTTCTCTCAGTTTCAGTTTTTATTTTCTCTCTCCTGTCGAATTTCTTCTCTCGCTGCAAATTTTTTTTTCTAGGGTTTACGAAATCTTCCTCGATTTCGTTCTTGATACCAAGATCGATTTTATTTACAGCAGATTAACTTGGTTATGAAGATTGATTTGATTTCGGAGTTAATTTGATTACGGAGGTTGATTTGGAATTACAAGATCTTTTGAAGATTCGAGGCTTTTTGAAGATTGATTCGGTTGGAGTTAATTTTTTGGAATCACAGATTCGGAGATTGGTGTTTTTTTGGAGTTTGATCTGAATTCTTCTTGTTGCTGGTGAGTTTTTACGCTAATCCTTTCCTTGATTTGAAGTAATTCTATAGATCAGCTAAGTTTTTATTTGATTAGTTTGTTTTTTGAATTTTAAGAGCAATGAACGAAGTCATTTTGTTAAGGCTTCATTTGTTAGAATGAACTCTTTATTAAGGAAGAAGTAGTGTTGCTGCTTGTTTATGTGTTAGGATGTTAACGAATCAAGTCATTATGTTGTTACGGTTTCATTCCAAGAATGAACTCTTTCTTTGTTAAGGAAGAAGTATTGTTGCTACTTTTTGTTAGGATGTTAATGAATGAAGTCATTGTCTTAAGAGTTCATTCTAACAAATGAACTCTTTATTTTGTTAAGGAAGAAGTTATTAGTGTTATTATGTTACAAGCCTTCATTCCAAGAATGAACTCTTTCTTTGTCAAGGAAGAAGTATTGTTGCCGTTTGTTTATCTCATTAGGATGTTAACGAATGAACATCTTAAGGCTTCATTTGTTAGATTGAAATCTTTATTTTGTTAGGAAGAAGCTATTAGTGATATTCTGTTTAATCTTCATTTGTTAGAATGGACTCTTTAAGGAATAAGTAGTGTTCTTTCTTGTTTATCTGTTAGAATGTTATTGAATGAAGCTATTTTGTTTTGACTTCATTCCAATAATGAACTATTTTTGTTTGTGTGTGTTCATTTTTTAGGTTTAGTGATGGCTCTCAAGTTGTTATACGGTTGTGTACTACAAAGGGGATAGTATTCCATTGGAAGTTTCTTTAGATACTATGATGCGTGACCTCAAAATACATGTTTGTGATTATTGGAGAAACTTGACTCCTCGGAGCATAAGATTTAGGGATGGCGAAGGTTGTGATAAAGTTGTCATCAATTGTGATTATTCTCTTCAAGGACTAATTGTTGTTACTTGTTCAAAGCAACTGTCACATTTTAATTTGTTCGTCGAGGAGGCTTCTAATGGTGGTGCTTCTACCTCTTCATCTGATATTTCCACGCAGTCGCTTAGTGACGATGAATCATGTAGTGGGTTCACTGAGACTTTAAAGATTAAATACCTGACGGAAGGTCATGAGCAATTAAAACCTCTTTTATATAAAGGTTGGGAGGACATTTTTAAAAGTGTTGGTCAAGATTTTCATGGTGGTGTTGATGAGGTTCGCTTAGTTGTCAGCAAATATTGCAGCAAGTCTGGTTTATACAGTTACAAAGGTTAAGAATGATAGACTTAGGTACACAGCCAAGTGTGGTAGGGATGCAAATTGTTCTTGGTATATGCACGCTATTCCAATTGATACCAAGAAAAGTGTCTTTGCTATCAAGGAATTCAATGGGGAGCATAAATGTGATGGTGCTTATAAGATGAAGGATCCCCCTGTGAAGAAGAAATTGATAAAACATCTATTTAAGGATCAAATACAGTCAAATCCAGTCGATAAAGCCTTAAGGATATGGTTGCTCAGGTGAAGAGTTGTTACAGTATTAACATAAAATACCATCATGCTTATAAAGGGAAGGAAGCATCTAAGGTAGAGATATATGGCGATGATGTAAAAAGTTATACAGATCTTGTTTGGTATGTTGAAGCAATAAATTAAGGCTACCAATCCTGGCAGCTATATTAAGTTTGAGTATGATAATGAGACTAAACAGTTTGAGAGGCTTTTCATATGTTTTGCTGCATGTATCGAAAGATACAGGTTTATTCGCCCTATGCTTTAATGTGATGCAACATTTCTCACCAGGAGATTCAAGGGAACATTGATGGCTGCCACTGGTGTGAATGAGAACCAATGTACTTTTCTGGATAACTAACTGTTTGCTTTTTGATTAGTTTATACTTTAATTAGTTTTCTACAGTCCATTATACAGAATGGACTTCATTTTTGGAATGAAGTCTAGAAAAGTTATAGATGTTGATTCCACAGTTCATGTTACAGAATGAACTTTATTTTTGGAATGAAGCCTAGAAAAGTTATAGATATTGATTCTACAATTCATGTTACAGAATGAACTTCATTTTTGGAATGAAGCCTAGAAAAGTTATAGATATTGATTCTACAGTTCATGTTATAGGATGAACTTCATTTTTGGAATGAAACCTAGAAAAGTTATAGATGTTGATTCTACAGTTCATTGTATAAAATGAAGTATTCATGTTGCTTGATTATCTGTTAGTTTTTTATTTATTTTGTTAAGAAGAAGGTCTTTTCATTTTAAAAATGAACCCTTCATTTTTTTTGTTAAGTTTTTGTATGCATTGATTTTCTTAATGAACTGATGCTTTTTAGTTCTATTGTTTTCTTTCATTTATGTAGGTTTCTTTCCTTTTGCGTCTGCTTTAGTTCCTTCTGAAGACATTGAAGGTTGGGAGTGGTTCATGGAAAACTTGCAAATGTGTTGACTCTCGTCCTATCACCTTTATCACTGATCGTCATGAAGGGCTGAAGCAAAGTATTCCTAAGTATTTTCCCAACTCTTATCATAGTTACTGTTTTTATCATTTGAAGAATAACCTTCCTATCAAGAAAGGACATGAGAAGTATAAACAAGTTCACGATTTGTTTCATAAAGCTGCATACTGCTACAACGTTGACAAATATGAGTCTGCTTTGAATAAGATGTGCACCATAGGATGTGACTGGGTTGCCAAGTACATTAGAAATATCGATCCCAAGCACTGGGCAAATGCTTTCTTCGTAGGATGTAGGTATGGCACACACTCATCAAGTATTGCAAAGTACTTCAATAACCTGGATTCATCGTGAAAGGGATTTGCCTCCGGCTGCTCTTTTTGATGAGCTCAGGATAAAGATTATGAGGATGAGTTCGGAAGGCGTGAGCTTGGTAGAACTTATCAAGATAGTTTGACTCCCATCTATAAAGCTTTACTTAAGTCACATGTTGATATAGGTCGTCCCTGGGATGTTACCGAGTCGGGTTAATGGTATATATGAGGTTCACTCTCCCAGCTCTCATGCTGTTGATCTGATACAGATGATGCGCACTTGCCAGGGATGGAAAGTGTTTGGTTTCCCCTGTGCTCACGCCACTGCTGCTATTACTATGAATGGTACTGAGATTTTGAAGTTTATTCAGCCTTACTTTGGTTCAAACCACTTTCGCAATACTTATGCTCCTGCAATTCGACCCATTCCCAACTACGATCGCCCGTAAGCGTATCAACCTGAAGAGATAGTCCTTCCTGGTATTCCAAGGCCACCTCCAGGAAGACCACCAAAGAAGTGTATTCGCAGCCCTTATGAGAAGGAGATGAGGCCTATGAAGTTCTCAAATTGCAAGAAGATTGGGAACCACAACAAAGCTACTTGTCGTGTATTAATGTTGCAGTAGTATGCCTAAACTTTTATTTCTAGTTTATGTTTTTTTATGTTTTATGAACTTCGATTACTTTTGATTATGTACTGGTTATAGTTTTTTTTTTTTTTTTTTTTTTTTTTTTTTTAAAATATGCACTTCATTGTCCTAATGAACTTCATTTTACGTAATGAACTCCTTTTATGTAGAATGTATTTCTATGTTATTTCTTTGGGAATGAAAAAATGGAATGAATATGCTACCGAAATGTTGATGTTATTCAATGGGATATGTTTGTATTGATATTTTGTAGCAGGTTATGGTAATTTTCCTACCTTTTTAAATGTGATTTTCTTTGGGATATGTTTTTCATTATCTGGAATGAACTGCCACTCTATCAGTTCATTTCTTGAAATGAACTTCATTTTACTCGAATGAACACAACTTTTCCTAGAATCAAGTTCGAAATGATAATGTTATTCAATTGGATATGTACCGATATTTTTGAATCGATTTATTTACTGGAATGAACTTGTATTCCATAGAGTTCATTTGGTAAATGAACCGGTATACATAAAACGGCAAGACAAAACACTAAAGTACTGCAATGAACCCTTCATTTCTGGAATGAAGTTCATTACTGGAATGAACAAGTATCTATTAGACAGTAAGACAAGGCATAAGACAGAACATTGATATTATCTACTATCCAAAATATGATAGATGAAAACATAAAACATACTAGAGTATCAATTACATTAGAAGTTAATTAAAGGGAGATATTAGACATAAGAGTTTTACATTTGCGGTAAGAATTAATCTACTTTGTGCAATATACTATAGTTAAAAAGAGTTTTGTCCATTTAATCTGTTCTAAGTAAACAATTGCTAAGGAATACTGAGTTGGAAAATTCACCCCACTCTCTTCATCTCCCCGATGCGGTAAGAAGTTTGTAGGCCATCCCAACTCTTCTTGCTTGCATCTTCTCTATCATGTCGATTTCTTCATCACTCTGCGACTTAATTGTGGTTGGCTTGACACTTCTCTTGATCCAATAGTAGGTGTACATGAGCAATCTGGAAATGCTCCTTGATCGCACTCCGGCGGATTTTCAAAGTTGACGTTCTTTGCATCTCACCGCACCATGAGCTTGTAGCCACAAGTTGATGTGTTTCATGTAGTACATAACCATTCTATTTGCGTCACTTTGCATTGCTTACCAAGCTCTCCCTTTGATGGAGTTGTAACGTTCCCATGTGTAGTTGGCGACGTCAAAAACCAACAGAGATGCCCAGTGTTCACCTAGAGACCTTTTGATTTCGCATTACCACTGTGTGGGTCAAGTATTCATAGGAATGAGCGCTTTTTGGGTTTTGTCGGGCTTGCCTCTTATAAACCGATCAACTTCTTCCGTTCTCTTGATTTCATTCTGCCGCGCAAAAATGTCCTAAAAACAAAAAGAGAAATGAATTAGATAAAGCGGTTCATTATATGCATGCTTTGATTATACAAGATTCATTCTACAACTTCATCATATAGATAAAAATCAAATAAACTTCATAGGCATGTATTTTTCTCTAAATAAGACAAACTGCAAGCAAACAGTTCACTTTTATCAATGAATTTGAAGAAACACACTTACGAATCTTTGTTGAATTCATAATCTCGAAGTTGATATACTATCTTGGAGCCTCACCGTCCTCGCTATCATTGAGCATTCTATCGTTGTTTGCAAACATACTTTCGTATATAGTAGTCCAACAAGGTGGTGTCCAAGTAATAATTGAACAACAGAGAAACGATTTCACTCCCTTGAATCGAAATTGGAATTTGCTTGTGATTCTACGTTTCCAAGTTGCTTGACCTAAAAAATACAAAGAAAAAAATGAATTGTCAAAATTTTATACCAAAAAAGAATTGTTGAAGAGAAACATATAAAGAGTTAGTAAGAGAAACATACGTAGTCATAGCTTTGCGGAAGTAATCACCAAATACCGCCAGCGCAACATTATCAAATCTGTGGTATAAAGGAGATCCTCTCAGTTCTGGTAGATTTGGCTTGATTTCTTGTCTTACTCTTCGAGGAGCATGTGCTGCTGCTTCTTGAATCATATCTTCTTGAGGAGCCTGTGATACTGCTTCTTGATGCGCCTGTGGTTTTGCTCCCTGAACATTTGCAGGCTCGGATCCTCTTTTCCGCTTACCAACAGGGTTCTTCTTTATCTCTTGATGCGCCTGTGGTACATTCTTCTTCTTCTCTTCTTTATATCTATCAGCCTGAGGTGACACCTTTGCCACTACCTTCTTTTCTTTGTTCAACGTCAGTCTGAATTTTGTTTTATTTAAATGTAATCCGATTCTAATATGAATTCATCCCCCTAATATTTTAACTTGGTTTGTTTGATCTAGTAGCCATTCTACTAGTTTCTTCCAGTGTTTTTTTCACAGGTGTCTACTGAGTCTGCTCCATCGATGAACCAAGGCTTGTTTCATTCAGTTTTGCAACTATTTGCGAAGCTGTCTCCACATCTGTGGCAGTTGTCTTTGCTTTCTTTGACCTAGTAACCACTCCAGTTGCTTCTTGAGACACAGGGGTGGGCTGGTACTGTGTCATCCCAATCGAGAAACTAGGAGGACTACAGTCATCATTGATCGCCTTTATTGTATCTTTGATGATGGTGCTAGCTTCTTCATCATTCAAATCTTCATTCTTCTCATTCTTTTCATCAATAAGCTGCAGACTCACATGCTCTTCTCTATCTAATATATCATCCGTGTTACTTGTCATTTACAAATAATTCAAGAAGCATAAATCAAACAAATATACACCTTCATTCTAAAGAATGAACTCATAAATAGATCTAAATTCATTGTACAACATCATCATATAGATCTACTAACTTCATTCTACAAAGTGAAGTCCAGCAAACATTAAAGGAGAAACATGGTTCACTGTAGGAATGAGCTCTTTAGAATTTTTCTAGACTTCATTCTAAAAATGAAGTCCAGCAAACATCAAAGAGGTAACTTGGTATACACCTTCATTCTAAAGAAGGAACTCATAAAATACGGTATACACCTTCATTCAGAAGAATGAACTCAAACAACAATTTTCAGTACAATTTTTCTAGACTTCATTCTAGAAATGAAGTCCAGCAAACATGGTATTATTCATCAAACATCAAACATGGTATACACCTTTATTCATAAGAATGAACTCCAACTTCTATATTTGTAGCTAGAGTTCATCCATGAGAATTAACTCCAACCTCTCGCTTGAAAAGTCAGAGTTCATTTCCAGAATGAACTCCAACTTCCATATTGTAGACAGAGTTCATCCATGAGAATGAACTCCAACCTCTGCTTGAAAAGTAAAACTAAAATATTTGCAAAAGGAATAAAAAAATTTAGAATTCTTACCCAGGTTCACACATTGATCAATACTCAAAGGAGATGCGGTGTTGTTTGGAATTGAAGGAAGCTCTACTTCAGTCATCTCATCAAGGAGGTTTTGCTTGAATATCCCTTGCATCAACTTCTACAGAAGGATCTCCAACGAGATAAGACAGGAAAGAGATGATCGTAACTCCAACAGGCTTTCATTTACAACATCCGGTACGCTTGCATTCCATCATCCACATCAACATCCGAGTTTCAATTCCAACATCATCATTCATGTTTCCAACACAAGCTTCCACGACTTCATCCACAACATCATCTTGTACTGATTGCATATCCTTAGCAGCACTGTGCATTACTTGATCGCTCAACAATGCACTCTTATGCTCATCAGTGAAAAGTTTAGTACGTATGTACTCTGATGCTTGGTCTGCCATGAATTTTGCCACATTCCCTCCTTGAGCTAGCAATGCATCAACTTCAGGTTGCTTTGAAGCCAAGAATATTTCAAGGCATTCCATCTTTACATCAAAAAGTGTCTTTTTAGTAGTGGCTTCTGCAAGTGATTTGTCAAGGTCTTCCTGCCTTAACAAAAGATCCCACATCTCCTCAGTATGCTTCTTTGTTAACTGTTGTATCGCTTGAGCATGTTCACCTCTCAGGTCCTCTATTTCTTGAACATGTGTAGCTTTCATATTTTTTTATCTGGTCATTCATTTGACTGAATTCTTCCTCAAGCAATTCAGTATTTGTCTTGGCTTTTTGATTTTGCAGAAGCTTGTTTTCAGCATCAGTATGCTCTTCCAAGAACTTATCCGACAGCTGCACACAAAATAAAAATAAAAAATTAAGTTCATTACTCACAATAAACACACTCATTAAAAATTCCTTGTAAGTATCCATTACAATACAAGGAGAATGAACCAGAACATCAGATGAATCGACATTAACAGTCAGAGTTCATTTTGTGGAATGAATTCCTATTTTTATCTTAAAGCTGAGATAGTTCATTATATGAAATTGAATACAATATAATGGTTCCATGTTTAACTAGATTTTTACCTCTCCAAAATCATCAACATTCATCTTAGATGTTAAGTGTTTGCAAATGGTATCGATATTCCACCTTGCAAATCTTGGACGGTAGTCTACTATTTCCTTCACCTGCCACTTGGGTTCTAATTTCTTTGAATGCTCATCAAACAAAGGCTGTAAAAGAGAAGAATTATACTGGTCAGTTATCAGCAACAATTCATTTCAACATCAAACCTCAAGATAACAAAATGAAGAAACATAATTATGAACAGTCTTTCATCTCACCAACAAGTAAAGGTAACACCCTTCAGAAGAACCTCTTCTCAAGATTTCCATCAAATGCTTGTGTATGAGATGCGGCAGAGATACTCTATCTATTGACTCTAGGCAGGCTAGGTACTTGGTGTGGATGGAACCTCCGTCACTAGTAGTAAGAAAAACCGTAGATAATAGAAAGAGCTCAAACATGGTTACAAGATCTTCAGTAAATCCTCTATTCCTAATCAACTCAACGATTTTTTCTTTCAATTCTGTGTTCTTTATATCAGAAATTTTCCTTTTTGGTGAAACAAATTCGTAGGTTTTATAGAACCTTCTAGTAGTGTAGTTAGCTACGTTTCTAGTGTCCAAGAAAGATTCTTCTATTCCACCTCCAGGAATACATGGTATTCCAAACACTAACGACAACTTTTCAGGTGATGATCTTAGCATATATGTTTCTTTCCCCTACTTTGAAAATGACCATATGTTCATTTGTTTCGGAATGATAGCGTGTGCATCGTGAACAACTTGGACAATAGGTATTGACTTAATCCATTCAAGAATAAATGATCTCCTATTCCCACTACTTTGGCTACACTCCCCAACGGACTCCTATACAAATCATTTCTCTGTTCTTCATTCAAAGCCTCATATTTTGGAAGAGCTTTAATCTTAGCAGCAAGAGCAATGGCTCCAGCAAAGCTACACTTTATCTTCTCATCTACAATTTTTTGAAAGACAAAAGAAAAGAAGATTAATGGTTACTTTTTAAAAATAGTAGCTTATAAAAGAAGATAAAGTGTGGCTAGAGAAGGACCAATACTTCAGTTCATTCTACTTGGTGAACTCTCAAGCATTTCAAAGTTCATTCAATAAAATGAGGCTTTCAAAGAAGAACCAACACAAGAATGAATCTAGATAATGTCAACACCTGCTTACTTCATTTTTGTACAAAAGCTTGTGTATAATATGTAGGTATATGATTTTCTGAAAGAAACATGTTCCATTTTATACAAAATGAACTTAGGCACAAGAAAGAACCAACACAAGAAGAATCTAGATAATGGACTTCATTCTTGCAAATGACGTCCATTATATGTAATGAACTGTAAAATCAAGATCAACAATTTTTCTAGACTTCATTCTAGAAATGAAGTCCGGCAAACATCAAAGAAGAACACATGAACTTAAAACAATTTTTCTAGACTTCATTCTAGAAATGAAGTCCGGCAAACATCAAAGAAGAACACATGAACTTAGCATAATTTTTCTAGACTTCATTCTAGAAATGAAGTCCGGCAAAAATCAAAGAAGAACTAGATTTCATTCTAGAAATGAAGTCTGGCAAACATCATAGAAGAAACATGAACTCAGCACAATTTTTCTAGACTTCATTCTAGAAATGAAGTCCACCAAACATCAAAGAAGAACACATGCACTTAGTATAATTTTTCTAGACTTCATTCTAGAAATGAAGTCCGGCAAACATCAAAGAAGAACACATGAACTTAGCACAATTTTTCTAGACTTCATTCTAGAAATGAAGTCCGGCAAACATCAAAGAAAGAACACATGAACTTAGTACAATTTTCTAGACTTCATTCTAGAAATGAAGTCCGGCAAACATCAAAGAAGAAACATGAACTTAGCACAATCTTTCTAGACTTAATTCTAGAAATGAAGTCTGGCAAACATCATAGAAGAAACATGAACTCAGCACAATTTTTCTAGACTTCATTCTAGAAATGAAGTCCGGCAAACATCAAAGAAGAATACATGAACTTAGTACAATTTTTATAGACTTCATTCTAGAAATGAAGTCCGGCAAACATCAAAGAAGAAACATGAACTTAGCATAATTTTTCTAGGCTTCATTCTTGAAATGAAATCCGGCAAACATCATATAAGAAACATGAACTAAGCATAATTTTTCTAGACTTCATTCTAGAAATGAAGTCCGGCAAACATCATAGAAGAAACATGAACTTAACACAATTTTTCTTGACTTCATTCTAGAAATGAAGTCCGAAAAACATCAAAGCAGAAAAATTGGAATACAAAGCTGACCAACAACAAACGGATCCAAATTCAACTTAGGAAGATCAAAAATCAACTTCGAATTAGTGTTTTTACCTTTATTTGCTTTCTTTACTCTTGATTTCTTTGTCACTCAGGTTCTTGTTCTTCTTGACTATCCCTTCAAAACAACTAATTGGTCATCTCTTTGTTCAACTTCAAATGCGAAGATGTATCTACTACTACTTTCTCTTCGATTACCCATTTAGGGTTTTGATTTCTTCAATTTTTCTAGAGTTTTTCGATTTTCTGGGTTTGGTTTTCTGATTTTGAAGACTGTTTTGATTTTGATTTGCGAAAGTTGAAATGATTTTCGACTGATTTTGGTGGGTTCTTGGTTTGATGATGTTCGTTCTTTGGGTTTTGGAGAGAAGAAGACGAAGAAGTTGTGGTTCTCTGAAAATGAAACTGAAAATGAAAAAAAAGAAGGAAAGAGACAGTTGACGTGTTTTTAGGAGATCGTGGGTTGAAGCGTGGAGTTAGGTAAGGGTATTATTGTCTGTTTGGTATTTTTTTTTAATTATAGACCAAATGGAAAAGGTAATTCTAAAAGTACCAAACTGTTGTGGGCCCATGTATAAAAGGACCAAATGATATTTTTCCCATTTAAAATTCCTGGCTTGATTGGGGTATACCCAATTTTAAAGGGACACTTTTTGTGGGTTTTAGGGGGAGTCCTAATGGGTAAGTTACAAAACTACCCTTACCCATTAATAATCTTAATTACCCTAATCAGATTTTATTCTCTTCATTTCATCTTCCTCTCTTCTTCTTCTCCTCCCCACCATACCGACCCCCCCACCACCACCATCAAAAAAACTGGACTATCAATTCGTTAAAATTGTTGATTCCAAAACTCCGATTAATCTTCATCGATGGATCACTTGAGGGAACTGGTAAAATGAAGCAAACAAATAGAAAGCGCAATGAATTCAATCCAGAAATTGCAAAAATAGTTGACAAAAAGTGAAGAAAAAAAATCGTCGAAGAAGGAGAAATCGATGCGTAGAAAAAGCAGAAATGGTGTGATTAAGAAAGTAAGGGCCTACTTAAACTCACTCTAGTACTTCGATTTCATGTTTGCATGTCAAATTAGGTCGGAAAATCTGAAATTTTGAATTGGCATTTGCGACGCCGGTAAGGTATTTTGTTATCGACTTGCCGGATTTTCATAGATTAGGGTTTGGCTAGGCAAATTTATAAGGTTGAAGAACTTGCTTGGGATGTATAGTTTAAAGTGAATCGCTTTCTAGAAGAAGTAGACGGGTTATTCAAGTATACCTTGCAGGCGTCAGTTTTTTTTTTTAATGAAGCCAACAACTTTTTGTGTTTTACCTTGCCGACTGCTTCTTTTGAATGTTTCCTGATGCCTAGAGTTTTTTTAATCCGGAAGGGTATTTGTATAAAACCATGCCGGCGGTTTGGCAGCCGACAATGTATGTGTAATGGACCTTACTTGAGGCACGTATAGTGAAATTTATTGTTTACTACTTGTGTACATTTTGTTGGGAGCCTAAGGCTATTTTAGTGATACCTGCTTGGGTGTGGCTTAGCGGACACGCATCTTTTGGTGGACCCTTTCGGCCATGTTTCCTGTCGGATAGGTTATATTTGTGGACCCCTGAACTGTAATGTTTTTTAAGACCGTTTTAATTCGGGGTGGAGAAGGCAAAGAAGAAAGCTCGAAGCTATTAGTCCTCCTTCAAGACCTCCTCGTGTTGGTGGAAAACTCTTGACTTCACAACATCGGGGTCGCTAGGGGTTTTAAGGCCATAACTCGTCCACTAGGGTCGCCTAGGGGTTTAAAGGCTTGATGCACATGCTAAGTGCGTTCGTTTTTATGTTTCAATCAATGTAAATTGCATGAATAAAGTGAATTACATCTTCCATATTTTGTTTTTGTTTGGTATAAGTACAAGCCTGACGAGTTATAAATCTCAAGTCTGCCATTCTGGTCAATCAGGTGTTAAAACTATTTGCTTAAGGCCTTATGACCGCCAGGCATTGTAGGAAAATTTTCCATGCCAAGCCGTCAGCACTCGGCCCAAGATAGTGGGCGTGTTCTTAACCGAGACAGTAAGTGAAACCCGGTCGACACAACTTATTCAAATTGGACCTCACGGTTGAACATTGGTGGCGGGTTATTCAAAGTGGACCTTGCCGATCAGGAAGGAACAACCAACACCTTATTCAAACCACGACCTCGCTGGCCTTGTGCATTTTCAAAACCAATTTTTTTGATCGAAATCGAACTCATAAAAAACAGATGAAAGGTTTAATTTCTCAATTCATAATTTCAAATTTTAATCTAAACTCAATTAATTAACCTAATCAGAATTTTTTTGAGTGTTAATTAACCATTTAGAAAATACAAGGTTAAGGGGTGGCTTGGCATACTTCTAACCCATCGATTTTTGTCTTATTGGGTAAATTCTCATTAATCTAGTATACCCCAATGCCAAGGTTAAAATTGGGCAGCGGGCACATCAGCCACTCCATTATCAAGAAAGCAACACGGAACTTGTTGC
>JAJJWW010008240.1:0-26803 GCA_023531295.1 Papaver armeniacum | reverse complement strand
GTTAGATGATTTAGATGATATGTGTTACAATCCATGATTAAAATTGATTTTTGGAATTTTTGGGGACTAATTTGATTATTTGTGATGAAAAGAAAATTGACATTTTGATCATTTGTTATGAAAATGAATGAAAATTTGTATGATTAGTTTGTAGGTAAATTTGTATCATTTGTATGATTATTCGCCAAAATCTTGGTACAAACCAAACAAAGGGCTTCCAAGTATGAAACAGGAGGAAGAGTACCTTAAAAAGAACATGGAAAATACTACAATCTTGGCACAAACCCAACAAAGAGAGGTCGACTTGAAGATCCTACGCGGACTATGAATGAAGTAGCGAATTGGGAGAACCCCACTACAAAAAAATGAAAAAACGAGATTTTGATATGTAATGGCTTAGAACCTATCCCCTAAATTAAAGTGATTTATTAGTAATAAATTAAGTTATTTAGTTTTTCATTTTAAGTTTTAATTAGAAGCTAACTTAGAAGTAGAATTTGTATTTCAATGTGTTTTTATATTTTTAGAAATAGAATTTTAATTTCAATGTACTTTTTTAATTTCTTAAAAAAACGTTGTAACCTTGTTTTGCAATGTAATGAACGAATTCCTTAGTTTGGTAAATTTTCAAATTTTGAAACAAACAACCATCGGAACAAATTGTCAAACATTTCGAAAATCAAAATTTGAAAACATATCCATTGGTGGTGTAACGGGAGTGTGAGAAAACGTGGTTAAATGAATATCTAATTGCTGATGGTGTAAACTAGGTATAGGAAAAAAAAAGGTCAAACTATGGTTGCGCGTTTCCTTTCAGCGCAGAGTAGCCAAGCGTTTCCATGCTGCACGTGACCAGCCGCGGTACCATTCAACGCATATCTTGTGGAATACTTCACCCTACGCTAAACAAAACAGCGAAAAGTTTTTTTTCTCCGCGCTGAACCATTTAGTGAAACTATCTCGTTACAAGTTCACATGCGAGATATATCTAGAAAGAGAAATAGTGTTAAAGAATAGGCAACGTTTTTTATGTAATTTGCAACACTTTTTGTCTAATCTAGCAGCCAAATCTAACCCATAAGACTTAGTCTTATATGGAATGGTAATCCTCTGGTTACCTTATATCAATCGTTTTAACCAACATTATTATTACGAGGAATTATTACGGAATGATAGTAGGTGAAAAATCGTACAATAATTCCGAAAAGATCTCGTAGCATTATATCACACCTTCTGAACAAATTTATTAATTTTAGGAACATGCACAAAAACCATATAAAGTAAAGGTTGGAACATGCACAAAAATCATAAAATTTATTAATTTTTTTACTCGCGCGCTGCTCTCGCATTTTTGATCTGATCATCATCATAACCAATCATTTTAACATAGGAACGACATTTAATCAATATTTTAATTTGGCAAGTTTTTTATTTAGTCATATATAAAATAATTGATTGTGATGCTGCTAAATCAAAAATGCTTAAATATTGTTATAAATGCCGAAATCAAAAAAAATATATTATGCCATATTTGGGGGTGATTTATGCATTTGTTAATCATAGTCCCACTTGAGATTTAAATTGTGCTAGACATCGAGCCGAGTTTTAATCTTCACCCAATTGATTATATTAACGCTTGTTTTGTTAGCCCAATCATAAAGTGCATATATAATTATATAAGAACTCTATCCTTGGGGTTGCAAACTAAATATTTTTGGGCCTGCTCCGGATTATGGTGACTAAAATGTGGACACGGGAGACCAAATTCTTGTAAAAGGTCAAAATACCTTCAATTTTTTTTATTATTACCTTATTTCCCTTTTATTAACTATGTAATCTAATTAAAAACCAAAAAAAAAAAATCAAAATCAAAATCACTCACTCTCTCTCACCTCTTCTTCGTTTGTTCTTCATCTTCTCATGTTATGCGTTTCAACGATGATTCATCGTCGATTCTAAAAAACTTTCATCGTCGATCAAACTCTTCTTATAAACGGTGATGAGAAAGAAGACTAAAGACAACAAGAAGAATCGAACCAAACCCACGACTGGAGAATCAATTCACCATTATCATCTTTATCCGAAGATGAACTCTGAAAATACGTAACCGAGTGAATGAAGATGTTGAAGAAGACACTAATACTCTTGATATGAGCTGCTATAAGGTATGAAATTAAAACCCAATTGTTTATTTATGCCTTTGGTTGAGTATTAAGTTCGATTCGAAAATTTTAGGTACGCAAAAGCGTGTTTTGAAATGTACGTTAATGGTGGGAGTTCTCAATTTCCGACTGTAAGTAATAGATATCGGTTGGGAAAGTAATAACTCTCATCCGTAATATGTTACAAACGGTTTGGAATTTTTAGTTTCTCGGCCATAATTGATTTTACATGTCTAGGTTTTCTCATTTGCACTTCATCCTGTGTTTGAAAAAAAATAAGCGATCGAGGTTTACGCTTAAGTATTCTTAACGTGATAGTAAATAGCCAATCAGTAACACATATTTCCCTAGGTTGTAAGACTCGATATGGGTGGATTGTGTTAAAATTCCCAGTCGTAGGTCTTATTAAGGTTTGGTCGAGTAACAATTTCTCGATCGTAATGACAACTTTTTTTCCCCACTTTCCCCTTGTTCGTAAATATTTGAACATTATTTTCTATATGAATTGTATTGAACTTCGTTAAATGCATCTATTGAACGAGAGAAAATGAAAAGAAGAAGAAGACAACACAAGAGGTAACACCTTCTAATGACCAGGCAACTCCGACCCATCGTCACGGAAAATCATTGGGTACGAGATAAAAAAACGCGAGAGGACCTCTTATTGGTAGGGAACTAAAGAAGAGACGGTTGAACGTGTAATTGTGGTTGTTAAACAACCAAATCTAGATATTCAAGAAGAAAATTTTGGCGAAAGAAATGTTGTTGCTATTGGTAGGGGTAAAGCCGTAGTGGATGAGGAGAAGAAGGATAAGAAGAACTATCTATCAAAATATACAACAAGAAAAATCATTGATGCTATGGAGTTATTTACCTCCAAGAATAATGGGAGACCTTAGGGTGAGTCAAGAGATCGATCAGTCTAGTTTTCTACCGATCTTCATGGGATGCTAGGGTTTGTGCCGCAAAGATAATAAATCAAATTTTATATATGTTATTTTAATTTTATTATGGATTGTTAATTGTAATAACCCAAATTTTATTTTATTTTGAGTTTCCCGATAAAGTGGTCCATAAACTAAAGCACCAACAAGGAAAGATTTGGACGTTGGATGAAGAACATCCGGATGTGGTAGCCTTGGTAAAAAAGCCGGGGTTATGGCCAGGAATCGGTGGCTTTGCGAGAAGACCCGTGATGTTATAGTCAAGCTCGGGTTTAGAGAAGATTGTTGCCTGAAAACATGGTTTCTACTCCCTGCTCGTGATATGACTATTACTTCGGATGATGCTCACCAAATACAGTGCTCTTTGGATGGACAAGTTGTATTTGAGGTTTCGACAATCATATTCCTTTAAAAGCATGTCTTGGAGAGCACTGTCTTGTGGGGCAAAGATGAAGCGGAAGAAGAGTTTGAGGCGGTTGCGGAGCCTTGTCTAGAGCTAAAGGAAATTCGGAGAACCGGGTGAACCTCATGAATCAATGTGTATTGCTAGGAGGATTAACTTGGTTCGTTTGAAGGAAAAGTTTGAGGATTCTTGCCCCAAGGCGATAGTAGAAAGGTGGTGATAGTACGACGCAAGAGCTTGACATGCCTATAACTTACTTGTTGCACTATCTTGGCACCATCTTTTCCCGATTTCTCGAGAAATAAGGTGAATGCTTGTTATTTGCATTGGTTGAAGTCTCTCGGTCTCGTCAGAAAACAAACGATATTGAAGTACTCGTAGGGCACCATCGTCCTTTCTAGTTTGATGGATGGTCTTTGCAAAGCTTCTAGGTGGAATGAACTCACAAATTGTGGGATGTGTTTCTTCTCTAGGTACCTTTTTTGTTTCCATATACAAATGTTTGTTTTCTTTTCTATTGGTTTGTGTGTAATATCTTATTTATAAGTTTTTTTTATGTAGTCATGGGCTTCGACCATTCTAAATATTTGAGGCCTTCTTGGGATAACAAGTGCCCTCTAGAGAAATCTATGGGAGGAAGATACCCCTATCGAGGGACCCAACACAAGGCTAAAGAGGCAAAAATGGTCGAAGTGAGGGAAAAGGTTGGATGCTTTGACAATCAATGATGCGGTTTTGATCCATATTTGAGACTTGATGAAGATAAAGAAGATAAAGTTGGTGAGAAAGAATTTTATGATATGGCGACCTACCTTGGACCTTTGTTTCATCCAACCCTCGTTCGTCATCTTAGATCTCATAAACCAACCTCCGTCAACTTGGTATTGTCCACAAAAAAGACCTAAAAACTCTCGTTTTAAATCGGGGCGTATCCAACTCCCTTTTCTGCTGGAAGGATGTGAAATTGACCTATGAACCATCATCGTTGATCGATCATTGGAATACTTGTGCGAAGAAGAAAACCAAATAAGTAGAAGAGGCCTTCAAGCTCATGGCACTTCCAATGCGGATGCGGGTTACATGGAACAATATCAGAGTGGTTTCATCTTTATGTGGAAAATTTGGATCCGGAAGTGAGGAAACACTACAAAAAGGGAGAGAGTTCGACACCAAGGGAGGATGAAAGTGATTGGGCGAAGATGGTGGTACGTATACTATTAATCTTATGTTCATATATGTTTTTCTTTATAATTATCTACGAATAATTACATTTCGTGTATTCGACATGAAAAAATAGGTTGAACGAGATCATTGGGTGGTTGAGGACCTAAACCGTAGCATTAATGAGGGTGACACGTTAACAGTCCCTGAACAAAGATTACTATGGAATCAAGTTATTAAAAGGCAAAATAAACTCGACAAAGGAGGTCTATATGCTTATCAAGAGGACCGGCTAGAGGAGAATAAAGAGGATGGTCTCCTTCTTCTAACGGACTCCTGACACGCCTCCAATGGGCATGTTCGATCAAATTTCATCGGCCAAAAAGCAAAAAAAAAAGGTGAACGTGGTGGAGGTAAAAAGGTCAATTCAAGGTGGAGATGGTCGAGATACAAGTAATAAAAGTGACGAAGGTCCAAGTGGTCGAGGTGTACGTGGTAGAGGGGTAAAAGGTTTAGTTCAAGGTGGACATGAGTTCGAGGTAAAAGTGCTAAAATTGTAGAAGAGGTTGTGGAAGAGGAAGAGGATTCGGATGAGACATCTGGATCGGGTTCGGAGTCCGGATCGGAGTGAGAAATCCGGTGAATGACTTATGGATATGTAGTGGATTTTTAGTATTTTCCTTCATGAGTTCTTTTATTATCTAAGACTTTTTCCATTTATTATTTTGGTTGTTTGGTAATGGATATGGACGGATGAATTTTATAACTTAGCATGTATGGATGAATGTTTGTCGTTCATTTTGTCTAATATAAGTACAATTATGAAAAATCAACATTATGGAAATTTTTGTGTATGACTTACATCTAGGTTGATGCTTCCACAAAACCTAGACGTAAATGCCTATATTTGTTATCTAAAAACAGATCTCCCAGCATCGGTTTGGGTTTCTGACCGTAAACAACCTTTCTCGGTAAGGAATCCTAATCATAGCGGACTTTGAGTTTCTCAAAAATTGGCACATCATCTCGGTTAGAAATTCTTGTCCATAAAATGAACAACAGTAAAGTAACCTAGCTGTGTTACCATTTACGATTGGGAAATACCTAGCCGTGACTTTCTCGAGATAACCCCAAAAATATTTGAATCTTCGTTACGGCTAGATACCTGGTCGTATATACGTAGCACGGTTAGGACTCCAGTGTGACTGAAACTCCGACATAAAGTAAGAACTCTTGTTTACGACGTGGATTCCTAGCCATAAATCTGACATACCCCAAAACCGACGGAGTTTACACTTACTTACGGCTTGGTCAACATAAAGATTTCATAGGCGTAAATACTAAAATTTCCTTTTATACGACATTCTATCGACTACTTTTTGAAATTTGAAAAAATAGATCCGTTAGAAGGATGATTTATAGACCATTCAAGAAGGTTCTAGCCATTCAACAACTTATATATACTTGAAATAACTCCACATCCATCTAACTACCCATTCCAAATCAAAATCGCACCTTCTACATCAATAATCTCCACCAAAACCTCTAAAAATTCAATGAAATGTATTCAAAGGATAAACCCAACATTACTTTGGGTGAAGACTTATCTATTTGCCAAAAATTGTACTATACAATCCAAAAAGGGGAGAAAGAATGAAAGAAATATGGTTTAGTGAGTCAATCGCATTGGAATAAGATTTTTGAAAATTTTTCTAGTGAAACAGGTAACAATAATAACTGTGATGGATTTAAATTGTATCTTCGATTTACAGACATACGCAAAAAAGTTGAAAAATATGTGGCTTTACTTCATATTTTTCAACAACTTCGACTTAGAATATGAAGTAAAGCCACATATTTTTACTAATCAACATATAATTTTTCGTCAAGTACTAATCAACATATATAGTACTAATCAAATCGAGGGCACATTAAGTATTATCAGAAATAATAGGGGTTATAGGGATTACTACTTCATAACCCGGTTTTGGACTTTAATGAGCTCCAAAACCTAGCGGATCTCAGCCCGATAATATATATATATATAAAAGCGAGCATTAAAAAAATCACAACGAGGCAGGTACTAATATTGCTCTGTCGAGCACCAATAAAACAAAATAATTCTGGTCATTGGATCTTTGAATCCTAGCATTTTTAGGGGCGACCCCAAACGAATTAGGGGCGACACAAAAGGACAAAATATGTCATAATCGGAAGGTTAATCCATAATCCCGTTTTTTTAATGGCCAAACTACCCTTTACAATCGGTAGATAACTATACAATCGGTAGTTAATCAACAATCGGGAGTCAATTTAATTTATATAGCTTAGAATATAAAGTATTCCCAAAATAAAATCCTCTATCTTTTGAATTTTGATTATCCTATAATCGGTAGTAAATAAAGTTATCTTGACTTCCGATTAAAGTAGACCTTTGGCAAATATCCTACCATAATCGGTAGTCAAGATAGTTCATATAACTACCGAATATGAGTAGCCCCAAAAATGAGATTTTCAAAAATCCTCTTTTTTGAATTTTGGTTGAGCCTATAATCGGTAAGAAAGGAAGAGTTATCATGACTTCCGATTATACGGTGGCTCTCTTTGGAAATATCCTACCATAATCGGTAGTCAAGATAGTTCATATAACTACCGAATATAGAGTAGCCCAAAATGAGATTTTGCAAAAATCCTCTTTTTTGAATTTTGGTTGAGACTATAATCGGTAAGAAAGGAAGAGTTATCATGACTTCCATTATACAGCGGCTCTCTTTGCAAATATCCTACCATAATCGGTAGTCAAAATAGTTCATATAACTACCAATATATGTAGCCCCAAAATCAGATTTTGCAAAAATCCTCTTTTTTTGAATTTTGGTTGAGCCTATAATCGGTAAGAAAGAAAGAGTTATCATGACTTCCGATTATACATTAGGTCTTTTTTTGAATTCTATCATAATCGAGTCATAATAGTTCATATAACTACCGAATGTAGAGTAGCCCTAAAATGAGATTTTGCCAAAATCCTATAATCGGTAGTAAATAAAGTTATCTTGACTCCCGATTCAATTATTCTCGAGAATTAAATGATTGTGCCGGCAGTGGACTGAAAACCAGGAAAAAAAAAATCAAAACAGACTGAAATTCAATTTTCTCGTAGAAAAAAAATTTCTCTGTATAGCGTACCGACATTGTATTCATACCACGCCCATGCTCGCATCGAGTTTTTTCAACTGCATTGGTTGAGCCTATAATCAGTAGCAGATGAAGGTATCCCCGACTTCGATTATACAAATGGGCCTCTTTACCGAAATCCTAGCATAATCGGTAGTCAAAGAGAGTTCATATAACTACCGAATATAGAGTTGCCCCAAAATGAGATTTTGCAAAAATCCTCTATTTTTCTAATTTGGTTGAGCCTATAATCGGTAGTCAAAATAGTTCATATAACTACCGAATATAGAGTTGTCCCAAAAATGAGATTTTGAAATCGGTAGATAACTAAACTACCGATTATGAAGGGGCATACAAGTATTTTCAATCTATTATGTCTTTTGTGTCGCCCTAAATCGTTTAGTGTCGCCCCTAAAAATGCTAGGCTTTGAATTGGTACCCGCCCCACAATTGTACCCCTCTTTTTGCAAAGCAAAATAAATTGTACCTGCCTTTGGCAATCGTTCAATGAGCGTCATTTTTAGTTTTCTTCCGATTGGCCGGACACGGGACAGCGCGTGAAAGCTAAATCCGAAAAGCTGAATTTAAAAGTCAATTATAGCTTTGGCCTTTTGGGTGCTCTAAATATGATATGAAATCAAACAAATTACTCCACTTGACGTCGCAGTAACACATCAAATAAAAAGTCGTTGTATCTCTTTCTTTAAGTCTATTTAACCAAAAATGTGTCACCCCCAGTACATTTAAAAAAACATAAAGACCCTGAAAATGAGAGCAGGAGGACAAGAAAAAAATCAGAGATTAGAGATAGAGAAAAACAACAAGAAGAAATGGAGATGATTAACAGCAGATGGGTAGGAACAGTAGCAAGTATATGGATACAATTAAGCGTAGGAGCATCCTACGTATTTGGTGTCTACTCACCGGTTCTTAAATCAAGTCAAGGTTATGATCAATCAACTCTTGATTCTGTTGCTGTTGCTAAAGACATTGGAGCAAATTTTGGTCTTCTCTCTGGTTTTCTCTACTCAGCTGTTGTATTCACCTCATCAACATCAGCTTCCTCATCAGCTTCATCATTATGGTTCAAGAGGAAAATTGGGGGTCCATGGATTGTGATAACAGCAGGAGCAATTCAATGTTTCATTGGGTATTTTTTTATGTGGCTTGCTGTTACTGGAATCATACCAAGACCACCAGTTCCACTGATGTGTTTGTTTATGTTTCTTGCTGCTCATGCTCAGACTTTCTTTAATACTGCTAATGTTGTCACTGGTGTTCAGAATTTCCCTGATTATAAAGGAACCATTGTTGGGATTATTAAGGTCAGTTCATTTCTTAGCACCCCCAATTTCTTCATTTTATAATTTTTATTTTGATTAATTTTGTTATTGATATCCTCTTAATCATTTGGAACATCACCTCTCCAATTTATTTGGAAATGGATCTAGAGACTTTATTTTTAGGATTGTTTAGTTCCTGTTTAAGGTCAAACCAGAACAGATACATGATTGTAGACTAGATTTTGGTATCTTAGTTGGTTCCAATTCTTCTCATTCCTAATTTAGGAATTATACCCTCCATGAGCTCAAAGAGGTCTGTTGCCGGCTTAGTAATGGCCGATTGGCCAAGCTATGGCCACTCAGCGGTCATCTTACTAAGCCGTCCGATAGTCTTTCAACTGCCATAGGCAAATGCCGCAATCTGAGCATTAGCCCATCCTTTTTGTCAATTCGGCAATCCCGTAGTGGCACTGTATAATTGCGAAATTTCTGTTTTGTCACCTCCATTGGACTTGTAGGCTTGTAGCCCTTACTTGTGTAATTTATTTGGGATAATGAATTCAAGATGTTGAAATATGCAGGGATTTCTTGGTCTAAGTGGAGCAATACTAATTCAAGCGTACCAAACAATATTTGTAGACAAACCAAGTTCATTCCTTCTTATGCTTGCATTATTACCAACCATTATACCTCTCTTGCTCATGTTTTTCATCAGAACCAGTGACATCCCTCCATCACCAACTAAAAGCTTTATTTCCACCGAGAAAGATAGCCTAAATGGATTCTCAGTCATTGCACTCTTACTTGCTCTTTATGTTATGATCTTGATCATCTCCCAAAATGTCGTCACATACGGAATAAATACGCGTATTATTACGTTCACTATTCTTCTCATAGGAATTCTATCACCAAGTGTCATTGCATTTAGAGCCCATCTTACTGACTCCAGAAGTCAATATTCCTCAATTGATGATGCATTGTTGATCAATGAAGAAAATCGAGAATCGGTACTTACTGGAAATGATGATAACAAGAGGGAGATAATGCTACTAGATGAGAAAGTACCACATTTGAATCTTTGGCAGGCATTGCAAACAGTAAATTTTTGGTTATTATTTTCAGCAATGGCATGTGGATTAGGTTCAGGAATGGCAACAGTAAACAATATAAGTCAAATTGGTGGATCTCTTGGTTACACAAGTGTTGAAACAAGAACTTTGGTTTCTTTGTGGAGTATATGGAACTTTTAGGTCGATTCGAGCCGGCTTCATTTCTGACTACTTCTTACATTTGAAGGGTTGGGCAAGACCAGTTTTCATGGCAGTAACATTAGCAGGTATGGGATTAGGTCATTTGGTCATTGCATCAGGTTTACCTGGTGCACTATATGCAGGTTCAACAGTCATGGGCATATTCTACGGTTCACAGTGGTCATTGTTCCCTACAATAAGTTCTGAAATTTTCGGCGTAACTCATCTTGGTACAATATTTAACACGGTTGCTTTAGCAAGTCCTGTTGGATCATACATTTTATCTGTGAAATTAGTAGGATTTATCTATGACAAAGAATCCTCGTTGAATACCAGCGGGCACGTTAGCTGCGTCGGTAGTCATTGCTTCATGGTTTCTTTCATTATAATGGCTGGTGTTTGTGTATTAGGGTGTGGGCTTGCACTGATTTTGTTCTTTAGGACTAGAAGATTTTATCAAGATGTTATCTACAAAAAAGTAAAGCATTGAGGTGGTAAAACGATGAAGGTTACTATTTTATTTTATTTTGGGTGGAAAAGGAGAAGAATTCTTTGTAATGTTTTTATCTGTTGGATTTTGTATTATAAGGCTGAATTGTGTAACTGTGTTATCAAATCTTGTAGTAATACTACTGTTCTTTTGGGGATTTATGGTTCCAGTACGGGTATCTATTTGTAGATGACACTGCCAGGGCCGTCTTAGGCCTAGGGCGGGATGGTTGTCACGCTGGATAGGCTGGTCATACTTATTTCCCACCGCAGTTGCGTACTTGATGATGCACCAGTCGATCTTGGGAGGCTTGAATTAAGTCTACCAGTTATTTGCAGTCAAGTAAGTATACAAACCGATAAGAGTGTGTTTTTTTCTGCAGCCCAGTGAAGGCTGATTGGGCTGCTTTCACTTCCGAGTGAATGGTCAGTAGGTCTCATCCCGATCCCACAATTATGTCAATGCAATCGTTTTCCAAAGAGGAGAATAGCAAGATGACAAAGGCCATAGAATAATTATGTTTCAAATAATGCTCCCTTTTTGGAAAATGGCATCGATACAGACAGAGTAAGTAACCAGTACAAAAATGGGTTTCGGTGACAATTTGAATTAGGGTCACATGCCACGGGTATGTGGCCAGCCAAACTCGTGTCATAGCGGGGGGTGTAAATTTCCACGGCCGTAATGTTGCCGTCTGTGGTTTTTCATTTCCAGGCCGCGAGTTCATTTGAAACTTTTCTATGACAAAAATAGGAAAAACAAAAAACAAGCTGTCTACCGCACTTTCAGATAAAAAGCAAAAACGCAAGGAACTGTTAACTATACTACTGGCTCATGGCAACATGATTCTTCCTCTGACAGAACAAGTTTAAAATGTTTTGCTTTTGTTGTTGATCGAGAAAAATGTCAAAATGAAGGTATGCAGCATGTTTACGCCAGGCAAACTCAGATACTGACTTTATTTCTATCTATAAAAACAAAGTGCCACGTGTTCCCGATAGAGGCATACATAATAATAATTTTTTATTTTCATTTTTATAAACACTGCCGATTTTATTAAGAAGAAGCAGAGATTATATGTTTTAAGATGGGAAATGAGTTCCTTCTTAGTTTGTTCAAAAAGAGCATCTTTACATTACTAACCAAAAGTTCAGTAGAGAAAGATTTGATGCTTAAAGCTCTAGCTTCTTTTGCTAATTTGTCCAGGGGTGCACAACGGTCGGTTCAGATTGGTTTTCATCCCTACCGACCATAGAACCGTATAGGTCAGGTTATTTTCCAGCTGCACCAAGTAATACAGAATTTTTAGATTGGGTCGGTTTTGAACCTTTGACAACTGACAAAGGTTCCTAAACCCTTCGCCTTGCACCATTCTAAAAGAATGCTCATCCTTGATAACAAACTCGGCTAAAGCTTTCCTACAAGCCTCAACACTATAAGAGGTGGAAATTAACTTTCCAGAATCCTCTCCTAGTCTCTTATTCTGAAGGGTAAGAGTTCGCTGTCCCTTTTCTAACATCATATTTCTAAATTTAAAGCACACATTACTAACAAAAGTAAAAAGATCTTTGCATTTCTTGATGTTGTTTCGCTCTCTCCAATGAGGTTGATAGCTGAAACCAGATTTTTGCAATCATTTAAGAACACGCAAGACTTAATCTTCATATGTTTTATCCACATGAGAGCTTGTATAAACGCCTTTTCCTCTGCATCTAGGGGGTTGGCTGCCCAACCAGAGCCTGCTCTGAATTCACTATAGCATCCTGAAACATTATTGATATAATTGTATATCCCAAATGTTTGGGATCATCTAAGGAAATTTTGAACCATCTAAGGCATACATAACATTTGGGATCATGTGCAAAAGCTAATCTAAGCAAAAACGCGTACTTACATGCTCTTTTGTACCAAATGCTTCGTTGATAATATTTTGCACGATTAATGGAACAACCTTTTTGTGTGGCGGTAAAACACAATATTTACTTCGATTTAGTTGAGCGTAACACAACGATGGTAGGATAGATATAGATCTTTTGCGAATGTTGACTAAGGTGAATGGTGTTTCCTAAGATATTTATATGAACGTCAATTCAAGATGAATCATAATGGACGAAGATACACACTCAACGACCTGAATCCTAATCCTAGTATCAACTTAGTTGATATATATAAAGACTAACCATCGATTTATTTATTGAATATTTTTTTACTTCTTTTTCTGTTTATTTCATTTTTTTATAAAAGAATTAACAACATAATTAGATCTTTTGAATCCAAGCGCATCTTTGTTTTTTGATTGATTACATGATAGTTCCCATGGATCCTGCATTCCGCCCTTGCTTAAATATTTCTATCCAAGTGTCGGAGATATTTTATATATATTGGTATAAATAAATAAATAAATAAAAATAATATAAGGCTTCACCTCAATCACTCTACTTCATCTTAGCGACAACAACAAGGCATTACTAGTGCCCCACAAAATCACTTAAAGAAACACATAAAGTTTGCAAAAATAAAAATAGAACGTGATATGGTGACGACTATGAGATATAGTGATGACTATCATGTTATTTTTAACACCTGAACTCTATCCTTTTATGAATATACCATTTAGTTGGGTCCCTCAACTCCTACAACCAAGAGGTTTTCATCCACTTAGATTGGTTAATGTTATCCAGAATTAGCACAAGTTTCTAGACTCTAGAGTTTCAAAATGCAATTAAAAGTTTTCCCCTTACCCCCAAACTCAAATTTAAAATTGTCCCCAGTTCTAAAGATGAAATTATAAGCATGAACAAGGAGGAACTGTTACCACTTGAATAAAAGGAAATAAAGAAGGATATTTCCGTGTCGCATGAGCATGGGTTACCCCCCAGCAAGTGCTAAGTTTAAAGTCTTCAGCCAGATATAAACACCTCAAAATGGCTAGTCACCTTTCAAAATCATATACCAATGGCCGATATAACTGCAGGTCATCATAACCAAATAGAGCTGACACGAATATGAGATAACTGCTCTGGATCGTAAAAATGAAAAGACGAAACACAACACCTAATTAGCTTCATATGAGTGTCTCAGTATACAGATTCATCTGTATTACGAGTCTCTAATGCCTGGACTTCCTCTTGGAGTCAGAAGAAACTCATGTAATACCTTAGACACACAAATCTCAAGTCCCAAGTTAAGGACTTCAATTAGGGATCTCTGAAGTGATCTGATCGCAGTCATCCAACTCCATAAGCATGATTGGATGACCCCAGATCAATTCCATCACCCCCAAGCAGGTATGGAATACCCACGGCCGACCCCGCATGGTCGGCCATTGGCCTTAGCTTGCCAAAAACCGTTCATACCAAGCATTATGGACGGAAAACCCTAAATTAGGGTTTGCGGCATATTACATGTGTCGCAAAATAGCCTCAACCATCCATCTTCGCGGGTATAGATGGCGGTGTAGATGTAGACTTAAAGGGACCAGAGCATGTCAACACGATCACCGTGGGACCGCCTACACACTTGACCAATCGGTCAAGACCAACAATGTTTGGCCGTAACAAAATCATCACCCAAACAAGAGATGACGCACGGCTTGAAAGCCAAAATTAGGGTTTCAAGTCATCACGCGCGTCCATCTTCTCCGGCACGAATGGAGGGTCACAGATTAGATTAAACAAGGGCCAGTCATACCCGGCATGACCACCATGGGCCCATCTACCTCCTCATGTGTTCGGCCAAGGCATATCATGCCTGGTCAATCCAAAACGCACGCCCAAACTTGCGTGGTTACACCTCCCAAACCCTAAACTGATCTCGACCGCTCAACTTCACCGGATGATTTGAGTGGCTTAGATCACGTTTTCATGGGATAGTCAGGTATAGGTGTGAACACCGGCCTATCACCTACACGCCGGTATGATCGACCAAGACCGACCAAGATTGGTCGTCTTGGAACGCGTGCCCAAACTTGGGAAGGCACGCCGGTTTCCAACCCTTTTGCGGCATCAATTTCCTGCCGCAAACCGATCTCAACCACTCAACTTTACCGGTTAAATTGAGTGGCCTAGATCGCGCCTCCATGGGACGGTGAGGTGTAGGCGTGTACACGGCATGCCGTCTACACATGCTCGGTCGGCCCTCTCCAAATCCCTTTCCATGCTTGGTTTCGACCAAGCTAAAGAGTGATGCTTGCGCACCTCTTCAAAAACCTAATATCCATTAACGGCCGCAGATGAGTGTCTCAAAGATCATCTCATCCGTTCAACTTCACCAAACTTTGTTATACAACCTGGTCGGGAGTTATTTGGTCGAGTGAGGCGTCATTACCCATCACTTTACCACACATAATGCAGTACTGCATAAAATACACACGATACTTCACAAGTTTCGACTTCTGAATAACACGAGTTATTCAATTCGCATACATGCTATCTTTCGTGGATCCACGATCCACACATTCAGTTTGTCAATCATGTCACAAACTGGGGATACATACTGGGGTATTGGTCTTGGCGGTTTACGGCGTGCGGCGTGCAACGCGCCATCACAAGAACGTGTCGAAGTCATGGACGGTTAGAGATGAGCAGGGAGAAGTGGGCAAGACTGGTCGTGTGGTACCGACGCACAACTCCACTACTCCATCACTCCACTTCCTCCACTTCCCACGAGAGACGTGAATGAGGCTCAATGACTTGTATAAATAGGTTCTCGCCCTATTTCAAACAACAACACAAGTTCGGTGAGGAGACAGAAAACCAAGTGTTAATACAAAAACGTATTCAAACACCCGAACTTGCTTGCATCAATCACAAGCTTGTTCACCTTTCGTACAAGTCATAAGCAAGCCAACACCTTCACAATCTCAACACCTTCTTCGCTTCCCTCCCTAAGATCAACCCCATCTCCTTCACTTTGTGACCAAGAAACAAGTCCTGGAACGGCCATTTCTTGGTTTAGGTCGGACTTGCACACAGATTGATCTCTCGAATCTACAAGCACTCACCGCGCGGTGCATTTGTTTAAAGGTTTAAATTCATTCCTCATCCACACCCCAAATTACAAATTACGAGAGTAGTTTTCACCCATAAACAATTGGCGACCACAGTGGGAGATTAATCTCTTAGGTTGTAAAGTCAATTTCTTCAAAGATCGATTCAATTTCAACAATTTCAAAAAGGTAGATCTTAGAACCAATTCAATCAAAGAATTCATTTTCAAGATGGTGGAACTAAGGTCTGGATCAGCAATCAATTCGGACGGAGCTAGCATGGATAACACTCCCGGTGTTGACGTACCTGTCAGTGGAGCTACTGTAGCCAACACATCTCGAGGAGCCGTTACCTCTGTCACCAACACTAGCGGAGCGGAGACATCCCAAGATGGGTGTGACGCCTCCCATCACGAGCCCGAAGCGCCGCAAATCACGGCATCTCTTCGAGCGTAACGCCTCCAGTGGTTACCAGAGCAACAACTCTCACTCCTCCATCAGGACGAGGAGCCGGAGGCACAAGAGGGGGACCACCGTCTAGTACCATTGCGAGACTTGATGGAGAAGCGGAAATTCTTGCTAAAACTCAAACGAGATATGGCCGCAACTCGAGAAAGAGGTACTCACTTTCCTTAAAACTTTGACCGAACGATTGCCGCAAGATTCACGGCAACCCTTGGAGTCGGCGAGAGATGCATTCAATACACCGGAGCGGCGTTTCCACTCGGACCCACATGAATGAAGAAACTCGTGTTGCTCCCGAGCGCCAAAGGGAGAGAGACCGGCCTTCCAACTTCATTACGCGTGAGGATCTAGAGCGACTTCTCCAAAATCGAGGAAAAGGGGACCGAACGGACGTACACCAACATCAGCCACCGTACCCTCAAGATGTGCAACGGATTCCTCTACCAAGAGGTTACACCTCTCCCCGAGTTCTCCCTCTACGACGGCAGTGCGGTAATGCTCGTGAACACATTTCTCGATTCTTGGAAGCCTTGGGGAACATGAATACAATCATGTTTTACGCCTAAAAGAATTCTCAAAATCACTCACGGGAGGGCATACACACAGTACAACAACATTGCGCCCTAACAGCATATCCAATTGGAGCGAGATGGTCGGTGCTTTCTACGAGAAAGTATTTCTTCGTGTACGAACAAATCACGTTTTCGGACACTGGAAGAATTCTCCGGCGGAACAACGAACATCCCAACGACTTCGTTAAAAGATTCGGGAACAAAGCGGCTGGATTGTCACGACCCGAATGTCACCGAACGACAATTGGTGGAATCATGCATCAATGGGATGATACCCATATACGCGCTATGTTGGAGAATGCGGGCTTTCAAACATTCTCTCGAACTCCACGAAGGCGCAAAACGTTCGGCAACAAGCGCACCAGCACTACTAGAAAGAACCGAGTTGTTCGAAGTGAAGATTTGCGTGAAAGTCGGGGAAACGGGCGTCTCACGAACAAACAATACAACCTTTGGTCATGCAGCGTGAGTGTGGTAGCGGAGGAGAAAAGAGGAAGCTTCGGAACAACAAACCAAGCGAGCATCCCCGGCACACAAGACTTCGTCTCGAAAAGGAGCAGACAAAACTCCTGTACAAAACACTAAAGACACGGGTTTTTCCTTTTCCCCATGAATGAAGTGATAGAACTCCTGAAGCGTGGATCAAGACGACGCCGTAAAAGGCGCCCCCTATCGGGCGTCCTCCGACCAGAAGAAATGGCGGATCCCGGATATTGTTGTTACCACGGGTTCGTCCATCATCCGACCAAAGATTGTAACCTAGGTTGAAACAAATATTCAAGGAAAAGGTAGAGACGGGGGAACTCCCGACTTGGAAACGAAGGTGTTCATAGAGATCCTCTACCTATCGGAACTGCATGATTTCTGGGGATTCTGTTCGCAAGACCGTACAATCTATGATGGAGTGCATATGTGAAATCTTGTACTTCTCCAAAGGACAACGTCAAGACATATTTACGGCCCTCAAACACGTTGTGTCAAGTAGACGTTTGCATCCGGTAATCCAGGAACCCCAGTCTTTCCTTAAAGACATGAGCAATGGAAACGGGGACTCTAACCGTCACTCGTTTGAGAAACGTTGAGTTCGACGAGCGTGTTGATTGATACGGCTTCCGGGAATTTAACATCGTTCTTGTCAAGACCTTGAGAGCGGCAAAAGATTTCAAGCGAAGCTACTCGTCACCCAACCGTGGTTAAAGATTCGTGCGGAGAGCTCGAGATGCATATGGATACATCGATCTTGAAGTCAAATTGGGTGATGCCTCGCGCAAGCAAATTTCTACATAGTCAAAGATCATCCCAACTACAACATGATCCTGGGACGCTCTTGGATGCATGACAACAAAGCAATACTAGGAGTCTGTCCTCTACCGGTTTCGATACACAAAGAATCTCAACATGCCTTATGCACCTCCCGATGACTATCCTGTTGCCCTTTTGACAACTTACCAATGTGACACAACTTCCGGAGAGAGCCTGTCGACATACATTGAAAAGTTCCGATCTCAAGTAAGTCTCGTCCGCAACCTTCCTTACAACCTACCGCCCTTCATTCGACAAGTCCTGGGGACTGAATCAACCAACGGACCAACCTCGACTAAAATATGTGAATGGGAAGCCGGCCCTTTCAAACGTTTTATCAAGAGTGTAGAGGTTGTCTTGGTCAAAGGCGATGAGAAGAATGTCCAAGTATCGCACGTCCAAACCCGTTTGGAATTGGAGACACAGTGACGAAGATGACTGCGTTCAATGTTGGGAGCATGACGGTGAAGATGACCACTCCATCCGACTCACCCACCGAGAGAAGATGAACCATACACAGTAGCGAGATGTTATCCTGGCGGCTACTTTTAAGCTCATCAACGCCGATAAACTAGAGGGCATAACAATTCACTCACGATGGCTCGAACCCTACCGAACTTAAGATGTTTGTGCTACCACCTTCCGGCGTTCTCCACCCTTTAAACGGTTAATGTGCTATTTTCCGGCGTATTTCCTTTTACAATTCCATATCATATTTGTAATTCCTCCAGAAAATGATTGCAATACTTGCATTCATAGTTAGGGTTTCAATTTTCAATTTTTAATTGAAGCATTATTTTCATCACGAGAGCCTCTTTACTCCTAAAAAACACAAGTTCTGAGTCGGCCTAAACCAACCAGGAGCAGAAAGGGAACCCTAAGCAAAAATCTCACGGGAAGAAGGAAATAGAAACGTGTGCACAAAAGGAAAATGATTTGAGACATACGCAGCAAACCCAAGAAGATCTTACATCGAAAGCACGGTGTCCGTGGATATTCCATTATAATATTATTTCTTTTATCATTAAGAACTATATGCGAAGGCGCACCCTTGCACACGAGAAGGATTAGTTCTGCGATCTTGACAAAGGATTATAAAAGAAAAACTTTATTCAAACAATTAAATGGAGGAAAAACCTTGAACCCGAACGCCACCAAGTACAAGGAAGATGTTCAAGCGTATAAAATATACTTGGAAAGAAAAAAGAAGAAAAGAGGTTTTCAGTTGTCAAGAGGATCGACATCGCCTGCACCCGTTGGGTTCTTCTCAAAGACGTCACTGTTGATGCTCCTCCCCTTCGAATCTACCTCAATTTCTTCATCGGACATCTCCGCGGCGGCAGTGCTCCATCCCAACATCATCGGCGGGAGCGTCAAAGGGCATATCAACACCGGGGCCGCGCAAGTTGCTTTCACATGTTCAGGTTCGTCTGTATCAGAATCAAGAATTATCACGCCGTCCTGGATCGGGTAATCACACTTGTCTTCACTCGGAGGTCCGCCTCTTCAACCGCGCTGCAAATCTCTCTTCCCTTGCGCTTACTAGTGTCTGCGGCGTTTCTCGCGCCTCCACCGCTCCTCCATGTCAATCGCGGTGAAAGTGCACGAATACGTCCTCGACAATACGAAGGTGGGAGATGGGCATCCCCTGTATAGCACGGCCGACTTCGCGAAGTGGAAGATCGATCTTAGCCATTACTTCTTCGTGCGCATGGTTTTCGGGCTTGTCAACTTCAAAACTTCTTTACGGGAAGCAACAGAATGAGCGTCCACCGCTTCCATGATAAGCGCAAGGAGAGGAGGTTATGAGCACACAAAAAAAAAAAGGATCATCAAATCCATCGATCGGTTAATCGAGAAAATCGAGACGTGCACGAGATATGGGATGAACGACCACGAGAGATGATTCTTTATAATCTCACAAGTCGAGAGAATCCCAGAAGGAAAAGAAGTCTTTGCTTGCCACCTATGAAGGCTACTAATTCGGGATAACAATCAACGAGGCTTATCAGATATGCCTGAGGGAAGCCGTGTATGATGAAAGAAGTTCACACGAAGAAGAGGCCGAACTCAAATGTGTACAAGAAGAACCAAAGCGACTCACCGGACCAAGTCCTGTTTCCTTCGCATCCTTAATCGGAACCAACCGGTTCCGAGGCAACGCGACTATCCGACAAATATGTATCTACTTTACTTGGTCATTTCGGTATATATGTATGTCACCATCTCATGCCTACCACACAATAGTGTAACCATTATGTGCTAGGCGGGGGGACTTAATGTTGATGGTGGATTTTCGTTTAAGGTTAAATTTGTAAAAAAAGCAGAAAAAATCATGCGGCCCGACATCTTGTAAAAGATAAAGCCATTTATAAGTGTTGGATACTCCCTCACTTAATTCACCAAGAATGGAGCAAGTAGCAACAATCCCATTACCGTGAATACATGAAATTCCTCCGAGGTTGGAGCATGTGGCAACAATCCCTTCTGTGAATTTCATATCAGCCTTGTATTTCCAATTACTCATTATCGGTGTGGCATGACGGTAGTGTTACTCTTATGAGAATAACACGAACCTCCAAGCACTATAATGAAACCATGTACGAAATACCCGTATGTGGTGATTCTCGGTGTGTTATACTAGCCCGAGCCCCTCTCGGTGTGTTATACTAGCCCGATTGAGCCCCTCTCGGTGTGTTATACTAGCCTGATTGAGCATCCGGACTGGCCGTATCGATCGGATATGATCCCGATCGCATCATCCAACTCCATAAGCATGATTGGATGACCCCGGATCAATTCCATCACCCCAAGCGGGTATGGAATACCCACGGCCGACCCGCATGGTCGGTCATTGGCCTAACTTTGCCAAGAAACCGTTCATACCAAGCATTATGGACGGAAAACCCTAAATTAGGGTTTGCGGCATATTACATGTGTCGCAAAACAGTCTCAACCATCCATCTTCGCGGTATAGATGGAGGGTGTAGATGTAGACTTAAAAGGGCCCGAGCATGTCAACACGATCACCGTGGGACCGCCTACACACTTGACCAATCGGTCAAGACCAACAATGTTTGGCCGTAACAAAATCATCACCCAAACAAGAGATGACGCACGGCTTGAAAGCCAAAATTAGGGTTTCAAGTCATCACGCGCGTCCGTCTTCTCCGGCACGAATGGAGGGTCACGAGATTAGATTAAACAAGGGCCGGTCATACCGGCATGACCACCGTGGGCCCATCTACCTCCTCATGTGTTCGGCCAAGGCATATCATGCACAGTCGATCCAAAACACGCCCAAACTTGCGTGGTTACACCTCCCAAACCCTAAGCCGGATCTCGACCGCTCAACTTCACCGGATGATTTGAGTGGCTTAGATCACGTTTTCATGGGATAGTCGGTATAGGTGTGAACACCAGCCTATCACCTACACCTTTGGTATGATCGACCAAGACCGACCAAGATTGGTCGTCTTGGAACGCGTGCCCAAACTTGGGAAGGCACGCGATCTTCCAACCCTTTTGCGGCATCAATTTCTGCCGCAAACCGATCTCAACCACTCAACTTTGCTAGGTTAAATTGAGTGGCCTAGATCACGCCTCCATGGGACGGTGAGGTGTAGGCGTGTACATCGGCATGCCGTCTACACACATGCTCGGTCGGCCCTCTCCAAATCCCTTTCCATGCTTGGTTTCGACCAAGCTAAAAGTGATGCTTGCGCACCTCTTCAAAAACCTAATATCCATTAACGGGGCATGAGATGAGTGTCTCAAAGATCATCTCATCCGTTCAACTTCACCAGCTTTGTTATACAACCCTGGTCGGGAGTTATTTGGTCGGTGAGGCGTCATTACCCATCACTTTACCACACCATAATGCGTACACACACATAAAATACACGATACTTCACAGTATTCGACTTCTGAATAACACGATTATTCAATTCAGCATTACATGCTATCTTTCGTGGATCCACGATCCACACATTCAGTTTATCAATCATGTCACAAACCCAGGATACATGCGGGGTATTGGTGCGGCGGTTTACGGCGTGCGGCGTGCAACGCGCCATCACAAGAACGTGTCGAAAGTCATGGACGGTTAGAGATGAGCAGGGAGAAGTGGGCAAGGCTGGTCGTGTGGTACCGACGCACAACTCCACTACTCCATCACTCCACTTCCTCCACTTCCCACGAGAGACGTGAATGAGGCTCAATGACTTGTATAAATAGGTTCTCCACTATTTCAAACAACAACACAAGTTCAGACAGACGAGAAAACCAAGTGTTAATACAAAAACGTATTCAAACACCCGAACTTGCTTGCATCAATCACAAGCCCGCTCACCTTTGTTACAAGTCATAAGCAAGCCAACACCTTCACAATCTCAACACCTTCTTAGCTTCCCTCCCTAAGATCAACCCCTCTCCTTCACTTTATGACCAAAACAAGTGCTGGAACGGCCATTTCTTGGTTTAGGCCGGACTTGCCTGATTGATCTCTCGAATCTACAAGCACTCACCTCCCAATGCATTTGTTTAAAGTTTAAATTCATTCCTCATCCACACCCCAAATTACCAAATTCTGCAGGAGTAGTTTTCACCCACAGCTTCCCACGAGAGGCGTGAATGAGGCTCGGTGACTTGTATAAATAGGTTACGCACAGCTCGGCTTCAAACAACGACACAAGTCTCGTACGAGACGAGAAAACCAGAGTGTTAGTACAAAAACGTGTTCAAACACCCCAGAACTTGCTTGCATCAATCACAAGCTCCTGTTTCACCTTCACAAGTCACAAGCAAGCCATGACACCTTCACAAATCTCAACGCCTTCGTCGCTCTCCTCCACTAAAGATCAACCCCATCTCCTTCACTTTGTGGCCGAAACAAGTCCGAGGCGGCCATTTCTTGGTTTAGAGCCGGACTTGCACTGTATCGATCTCTCGAATCTACAAGCACTCAGCCACAAGGAAATAGCATTTGTTTAAAGGTTTAAAATTCATTCCTCATCCACACCCCAAAATTACCAAGCGCATGCGGAAGTAGTTTTCACCCATAAAAGCAAGTTTGGCATACTGATATTGACCTGTGGGAGGAAGCAGTACCCCGATGCTAAATTCCAATTCATTGACCTGCGAGCTTGCACTCAAGCATACTAAAATTCATATAAAGCTTACGTGAGCTCTACCTCGGAGAAGGTCGCTACTTATGGACATACTGATACCCGAGTCAAAGCCCAATCACATGGATAGATCAAGAAGATGGATATAGAGAAAAACATAGATGGTTTTGATGTTTACTAAGTGAAAGGTGTTTCCCATATCCGTCTAAGGAGCCTCCGCCAAAATGAACCTATCCCAATGGGCCGAGATACTAGTTCGACTGCTCTCAGCACACCGGCATATCTGAGGGAACCGGTGGTCGATAATCCTAGCTTTCTGGAGTCAACACAAGCTGGCATATACAAGGAGTTCCACGGTGGTCGAAACACGAGTGAATTTATTCCTATTGAGGTCCGACGGTCCGGTCTCGATTTTTTTTTTTTTTTTTTAACTTTGACTTTTTCAACTTTTTTTTTTTTTGAGTATCTCGATCACTCTATTTCACTCTAGCAATGGTAACAACTTGATTCGTGGGCCCCAATCTAATCACTTAGAGAAACATAGTTTAAAAACAAAATAAAAGCAAGTGAAAAGGACTCAAACGAGATATGGTGAAACTATCATGTTATTTCTAACACCCGAGCTGCGTTGCTTTTATGAATAGACTCTTTAGATGTTTTCCGTCTAATCGAGTTGGTTCCTCAGCTCTTACAACCAAAATGCTTCCATCCACTTAGAGTTGGTTAGTGCCATCCTTAATAAGCATAAATTTTCTAGGCTCTAGAGAGTTAACAATGCAACTAAAATCGGCTCCCGTACCCCTAGACTTAAATCTAACATTGTCCTCGATGTTCTACAAGCTCGAAATTAAAAGCATGAACAAGGAGAAACCTGCTTACCATTGAGAGGAAATGAGGGAAATATGTGCCGTGTTGCGTGAGCGAGGGATCACCTCCCAAGGAGTTGCTAAGTTTAAAGTCTTCGTGCCAGGATCATCAAATACCTCAAAAAAGGATCTTCACTTTCCAAAGTCAATGCACCAATGATAACCTGAAATAGCTTGTGGGTCTCATATGACCAAATGTAGAGCTACCAATATCGGATCACCGCACCGTGGTTCGAGAGCAAATGAATAGTAAGGAGCACACATCCTCGTCTAAGGTTTACCGTCACAAGACAACTTAGGTCTAAATGCCGGTAGCATAATTGAGCTTCATAGTGTGTATCTTGATAAATAGATTCAATCCGAAAGAGCGGGCCTCTAATGACCCGGGTTACCTCCTGGGCAGCATCGGGAGGATCGGGTTACTGTGGTCCGACCAGACTCGAGTAATATCTACGCACGCACATGGCTCTTAGTCCCCGAGATTAGGGACTGCTAATTAGGGATATTCGACGATCGCAAGAACCGTCACTGCCCCCGAACTTAGGGTTTTCACTTTACTCACGGACAAGCCCTCTAACTATTGCTTGAATTTCCTGGGATCTTCGAGTCCTTAAAATACTCAAGAGATTCTTCTAGTTCTCTGCCCCCAAACTTAGGGTCATCATTATTCTCGAGAAAGACCTAAAACTATTGCCTGGAATTCAGGTCCAGTGGAGTCTTTAAAATACTCGAGGGATGCCACATAAAGATTGATCACGTATCCTGTCTAAGAGAATGGTTTCCTCAAATTCATCTAAGAGAATCTCCCGAGCAAAGTGTCATGCCAATTATCCCTCGAACGTACACTCGAACTAAAAGCGCGTTAATCATATTCTGCTTCTTGCTAAATCATCATTCTCTGGAAGGTTGTCTTAAAGTAGCATTAAAGAGCATTTAGGATCGCTGGTCATGTGTACCAAAGGATATGTTCATAAGCCTAAGTCCTGTCGGCTTTGATTGGCAGCTGCTCGTCATGTGGCTAAAAATGGCGACCTAGGAATCACCGGGGATTCGAGGCACGCGGATCCACCCAGACGGCTATGGCTAGAACAGGGCGCGAAATCCAATCGGATAAATAAACTTATCAGCCTCAATCAGACATCCTCTATGACACTACCAGGGACTTTTCACGCACCTATCACCAATTGTAGTGTTATTTTTGGTCAGTTTCAACTTGCTAGAGATCAGCACAGGATTGTATACATGATACCGGGAGTAAGTTAACACTAGCTCTTAAGTCGAGTAAAGCTTCATCGACCATGCATGATTACCCGATCGCACAAGAAGTCAGTGGGGCATCCATGGTCCTTATACTTGAGGTGTTTGGTTCGAGAAAGAATGGAACTTACTCGACTCGCCTAAAAGGCTTTCTTTTGGGACATTAAAGCTTACGCTTTCGTGTAACAAAGATCTTTAAGGAACTTGGGCATAAAGCAGGGCATCTTCCTAATTGCTTCTAATAACGGAATATTGATGTTCACTTGTTTAAATGTTTCCATTATCTCGTTGAATGTCGACTCCTTCTTTGTCGGGGATAACAACTCGGGATGTGGGGCTCACAGGCACAAAGGTTGGTAGTCCCCAACGGGGAGTTTCTTCGGGACTCCTTAGGGATTGTTTCAGCTTCTCAATTCTACGGTGTTCCTCTTGGGACCGTAGAAGGTGGAAGCCCAAAGTATGTCCGCTAGGCATGGCTACCTTGGCCCGATCTACCGGCTTTACCGCCTCCTGGGCGGTTTTTCTCCCGAGTTCACATGGTTTGGATGAGTTCTCTCGCCAACTACGAGATATTTGATGGACCCCCTAGGATTGGGGTTGAGATTGACTAGGAAACTTACCTTCTTCTCTCTGCAGCTCAAATGCTCAGCTATTTGGCCGACTTGAAGTTCTAATTTAGCAAGAGTCCTGGGAATTATCCTTATGGTTCGCTCTGGCTTCTTGTTGAAAGCTAAGGTGGTTGGATGACAACATATCCTTGGTTCTTTACTTTTAACATAAGTAAGAGCTTCTTCTAAGGTAGAGATCTTTTTCTCGTAAGTGTTCAAAGCGGGTTTGACCTCGAAGGACTTACGAGTATAGCCAAAGCCTCGGGGGAGGCTGAGAATTACTAGAGGCTGCCTCATGATTCGCGCCCTTAGACCAAGAAAAATTAGGATGGTTTCCCCAGCCCAGCGAGGTTGTAGGTCTCGAGTATGGGTCAAGCTTTTGATCAGCTCCTCGAACCTGGCGCCGTTATAGACGAGCGTGGGCTTGTTCTCTCTACTAACATGACCTTCCCAAAGAAATGAGTTATCGGGCTCTATTCCAACAACTAGAGACTTGAGAGGCTCTATTAGGTTCAACAAAGGGACCTATTTTTAGGTGCAGCCCATTTCCAAAGCTTCTAACCTTTCTGCATTGGGGCAAAGCGTGACTTAACATCCGACTCGAAACTTGTATCTGCACCACATTGGTGCCGCTTTATATTGACCGAGAGTCTTTTAGGGGTTCGACACAGAGAGGAAGCTCCCAGCACATTGGGATTTTTCAGCGATAGTTCCTAAGGAAGGTAAAAGCATCATCGTGCTTTATTTGTGAAT